>JAHWFO010037430.1:2326194-2383283 GCA_023313115.1 Rhysida immarginata
GTAGAAATAAAACCAGTCTATTGAGGATGTAGATGAAGTTCTTGTGTAGATGAAGTTATGATGTTGATAGGGGAAAACGATAATCTTGAAGTATTGCTTTATTATATAGTCCCTTTGTATTTATTTAATCTTTCAGAAATAGAAGGCCTACCATTATGGATATTTGTTTCTTTTTACTTAAATGTTTGACATGTACACAGTTACTTACTTTAATGTAATACAGTACTAAATAGATTTTGCTATGATTGTATTGGTGGTGCCACATTTGAATTATGTCTCTTTAAAATTCTGAGTAACTGTATTACATAACATTCTATTAATACAGATATAAAACTCCACATTTCTTTATAATGTACAAGGGTGAGTCAAAAATTATCTACACTTTCACCATAACACACCTTGAAGGGACTCATACTGCCTTCTGCGCATGCATGTTTAGAATTGGAACAACTGTGGTCACGTGTATGAAATTTGATCCCGATCGCGTCATTTCCCTTTCCCCTATTACAGTGGAAACATGTCCGCTCCTCTATCAGTGATCCGATTTCTCTGGTAGGAGAGTGTGAAAGGGGATGAAATTCATCGTAGACTTTTATCGCAATAAAGGGACAGTGCTTTATCATGTACGAGTGTTTTTTTTGTGGGTCGAAAAGTTTAAAAGTGGCCATATGAGTGTGACGCACGAAGAGGGAGTATGGCACCCATTAACCTTCACCACAGCTGACAAGTTAGGGCCTGGGGAGCAAATTTACATTAATCAAAATAACAATAGAAACAATATTAAACCAAAAGAATTACAAACATAAATCTTGTAAAATTATAACTACAAATATAACTTTTTAGCAATTTGCAAAATAGAAACAAAAACTGCAAATCAAATGCAATTAAAAGAAATATAAGGCTTTAACAATTTACGGAAAATTACTGCAGTGGCAGATTGACGAATCACAAGCGATAATTATACTTATATTTAAACATAACCATTTTATTAGACTGACGTGTCCGGTAATTATGATTGTCATGAACAAAAGTTATAACTATGGGGGGGAGACATCAAGGATTAAATTGATTGAAAACTTTAAACATTTAAGGGGAAGATTAAACTGTTACTATCATAAATGCTTATTGGGGGTCGCTTATAATCGGGCCAATACAGTACATAAGCTTGTAATCACTGGACAAAGGAGGTGACTATGTGACTATTTTTAGATTTTTCTTTGCGGGTGCATATTCAGGTGTCGGAGCACGCGATCAGGATCAAAGGGCAGCGGGGCGGAAATTTTTCATCAAAAGGGCAAACGGGGTGGCGTGCCTCGTAAACCCTGCCTAAAATGAACCCTGATATAGAACCTCTACCTTTGTGTAAATAAATTGTAGAACAAAGTGTAGATAATTTCTGACTTGCCCTAGTATGAAAAAGTTGCTTTTATATCATTAATATTCCTGGTTTATTTTGGCAGTTTTAGAAATGAAAGGATAATTTTTCAAAGGCCATGTTTTGAAACCTGACTCAGAGTGATACAGTAGAACCTTGTTTTTACGAATTTCAGGGGACCAATAATATTTATTCGTAAAATCCGAACTTCGTAAAAAACAACCCCCCCCCCCCCCAAAAAAAAAAAACACGTAAATAGGCACTGAATTTTTAATAGGCAGTAGTTTTAATACAAATAGGCTTATACATTAATTAAGTATTCGAGTTTTGAAAATATTTAAGAATTGTTGTCTGATGCATATTTGAAGTTATATCACTATTTAAGTAGTTTGAAAATTCAAAAAACTGTCAAAAATATCGTCTGATACATTTATTAGTTGCATACAGATGGTTTTTTTTTAGAGTTTCTAAGGAGTTTTTAATTTGTGAGGATGTTGCTTTGAATGTCGTATTTTCCAATTTCTCATCATTGTCATGTTCTTCGCCGCCAACTTTGATAAGATCGCAAATTTCGTTATCGTTTAACGTCGGAAAAGTTAAAACTTCCGCATCAATATTAACAAACTTGGAGAATTTAGATTGAAAATTCAGCTTACTTTTCAGCTTACTCTTCAAATCCATCAAATTTGCTGTCATCATCTTTGGGTGAGACTGCAAGTTTAGTTTCACTTTCGTTTGCATTGAGAGCCTAGAAAGAGGAAGCACTTTCTAGAGGTTCTCTAGTTATCATGACTTATAGCACCATCTGTTGACGACGGCAGAAACTAGTCCAGTTAATCATCAGTCATCAATAACATAGGCCAAATCAACAAAATGCAACCAGGCCGCTCACGCAAAAAATTTTCACTTTTTTAGTAAAATTTTTTACTACCAATTACAACTTCTAACTTTGTAAAATCCGAATTTCGTCGCAAAAACACTTCGTAAAACTTAAAGTTTATTATATGGAAATTAAAAGGAGGGGGTTGGGATTTCAGAATTACTTCGTAAAATCCAGAATTTCATAAAATGCGAATTCATAAAAATGAGGTTCTACTCTAATTACTATTGAATAAAGGACCATAGCCACAGAAATTTCAGCAAAGGCTAGCTCTACTAAATGATTTTTTATTTATTACATCTAAACTCCGAGAAAGAAAGAAAGCCCTTACATGTATGAGGGATTTTTTTTAAGTAGGTCGGTTTGTAAATCTCGCACACTTGTGATAATGCACTTCAACACAGACTCCCAGCATCCCTTGCGAACAGGCAGATAGCATTTTTAGCTTTAGCGTCACTGTGTATGCTTCGCATTGTATTATTAAAATGTTTAAGATTATTGAGGTTGCTGCCAACTACGAAATGTGGCAGTTACCTATTTTTGACAGCAAGAAACATTACAGCAGCGGACATTCATCACCTTATCAGTAAGGTGTATGGACCTAATGCAATGGAGCTATAGTGTTGCTGCTCCCCAATAATGCAAGGCCACACTCTTATCATCTGCCTTGATGTCCAGACTTCGCATCCAGTGACAACCACCTGTTCTGATACCTAAATTATTCATTGGCATCCTGTGTTTCAGTGATGATGAAGAAGTGGAAGCTGTGTAGCTTTCCTCTTCAGCAGTAGGCAAATTGCTACCAGAAATTCTATTTTGGCTACAACATTCAAACGGGTGGTAGCCACTTAGTTACTGGTTTGAAGATCTAATTACATTACTGTATTCACGAAGGCTGGTGTGGGCTTCTTTCCAGTTTGTTACTTACGTATTTTTCGTGATTACTGTGTCAGCACATGAGACACTGATTCAAATTCTATGTGCATATTTTCCCTTTTATTAATGACGCATGGCTGGAATTTCTCGACTATACATCATGTTTCGGTTTTGTTTATTTTTGTTTTTCATGTATTATTTAAGTATGAAATGCTGTTCGCAATGGCAAGCTTATTTCTTGTGAACTTTTTTTTATATAATTATTGTTTTACTGATTAAAGTATGTCTTGACTTAGCATCATTCATTTCATTATATTTATACAAAGCAATTTGATATCATTGGATGAATTTTCATCGAATAATGTTGAATGAAATATTAAAAGATAAATATGGTTATTAAAACTAATTTATTTATTGAAAAAATAGTAATGATAAAAAATAAGAGAAAAAAACACATGCGGGATTTGAACAAGCACCCTTGCGCTCATAAGACAGGAGCGATATATCTGTTGCATTTTAATTTTTGATGGTCAGGCTAACGTTTTCCCAAACTTGACCATTTTATATACTGTAATTATGTTTTTAGAAATCTGCCCAATTTAAAACTATCATGAAAGCCTGTGAAAATCATGCAACTTTCAACACCACTTCGATTGTTAAACTTGATATTCATTCACAAGTGTGCCTGTGTTGAGTCAAGTCGTCTAATCACTTTTGGGTTGGCTACCATGAAAATTGGAGTGGCAGCCAACTGTCTACTCAGATTTTTGGAATTTGTCCATCCCTGTTTAAATAAACTTGGAAACTATATGGAAAAATAGTTAAAGGTGTATAAAAACTGGTAAAGTATAAATTTTGTAAAAAAATATGTAGTAGTTTTGTTTTTATTACAAAAGAGGCCTTACTTAAAAAATACCCCTTGTATACGATTTTTAAAGTCTCATTCATTTACTGCACATCTCGAAGGTAATGTCATCTCACGAAAGTTTTTTCACCCACAATTAGAATTGCATTTCGTGGAGAATGATCACTCCTGAAGACAGCATGCCGGGTCACATATTTTTGGATAGCCTCAAGGAGATTATTCTCTTTGGATGGATTGGGAACTATACCATCCGTCTGCTAATGACTGCCATGCTTACATGTTTGCAAGCTTGTTAGAATATTAACACAATATCATTTTTCTTAATGACCATTGCTTTTTCAAAGTTCGTTTACTTTCGAAATAAGTGAAGTGAATGATTTGAGGCAATGATATATCCAGCTCATTATCGCTGTCGCAACTGAAGATGTGAGCAGGGGCGGCACTAGAAGGGTGTGGGGCCTTGGGCAAATTGAATTTTGCGAGGCCAAAAACTATAATATTATAAGGGCTATTGAAATGTGGGGCCTTAAGCGGTCACCTCTTTGCTACTCCCCTAGTGCCGGCCTTGATGTGAGCAAAAGAAGCTAGAGCCAATCAGATTCAAGCACAAGTTTATCAAAGAAATAGTGAAGATTATGTGGATAGTAGATATGTTAAACTTAATGATAAATAAATACTCAGCTACTTATGGTCTTTCTAAATTTTTACTAAATAAATTATCTCCTATTTTTGATTTCCCACACACAATAAAAAATTCATTAGAAATTATAAATGAATTAGAAAAATTAACAATTGATAAAAATTGGAAAATCTATACTCTAGACATAAAATCAATGTATGACTTTGTCCCAATTATAGAAATTAAAAAAATTATTAAAGAAAAATTATATAGCATGAATTATAAAGTCAAGGATATAAATTTGTTATTATCAGCTCTTCAACTAGTCTTATCTGAAAACCAAATGAAATTTAACAATAACTTATATTCACAAATAAAAGGTTTACCAATGGGAAGTTGTCTATCTGGATTTTTAGCTAACATTTATATGGATGTCATTGAAAAATTACTATTACACTCTAACTTAAACAAAAAAATAATTTTATGGAAACGCTACATGGATGATATCTTCATAATAATAAAAAACAACGAAATAGACCCAATTATAGAATATCTAGAAAAAGTTTCTGATTTCAAGTTTACTAAAAACACCATGGAAAATAATAAAATACAATATCTAGATTTAGAAATAATAACTCAAATTTTTCTTTTGATATTTATATTAAACCCACAAGAGGAAATATCATGATTAACTTTAAATCATTTCAACCTATACATTATAAAATCAATGTAATTAATAATTTTTTACAAAGAATTCATAGAGTCTGCTCCACGAAAAATATCACACATCAATTACTAAAATTAAGAAAAATGCTAATTAAAAATAACTACCCTATTAATTTTATTGAAAAAATTTTTTGGAATTTTTACTGGAAAAACTGCATACAACAGAAAAATAACCAAATCATTAATTTAAATCAAAATTATAACTATATAACATTTAATTATCACCGAAAATTAAATAAATCTCTTAGAAAAATAATAAAAAGAGAACAAAAAAATAATATAAAAATTGCTTTCAAAAATAAAAAAACAATAGGAAACTTTTTACTAAACAGAAAATTAGAACAAAATAATAATAAACATATAAAAAATAATGTTATCTATAAAATTCCTTGTAAAGAATGCAATGATCATTATATCGGACAAACAAAAAGAATTATGAAAAAAAGAATTGATGAACACAAAAATGATATAAAAAAATGTAATGAAAATAATCAATTATATCTACATAAGAAAAACAAAAATCATGAAATTGATTGGGAAAATACAAAACTTTTAGGAACTGAAGAACATTGGCAAAAAAGATTAATTAAAGAAAGCTACTATATAACCAAATCAAAAAATTGTATAGCCCATCAATCATATAAATTAGATAAAAAATGGGAAATATTGTAATAAAAATTTTAACTTTATAATAAATCTTTTTAATTACAACTTTATAATAATTCTTTTTAATTACTATCTTTTCACTTATTAATTAAAAAAAATTGTTTAATTATATTCCTTTTTATATTTTGTAAATATAATCATAATCAGTTTAATATAAAAATATGTAAATATACCTTTAATCAATTATAAATAACAATGTACAAATATTCTCTGATTATAACAATTTGAAATGATCAAACTAATGATGTAAACAATCAACTGATGAAATAATACCTCTCAACAATGTATTTAAACTTATATTCTTATCTTTTACTGAGAGAAGATTTTCAGTTATAACTTTCAAAAAGATTTTTTATACCTGAGGAAGGTCTTTGAAAATAAAATGACCGAAAGGCCTCGTATTGTTTATTCCCTTTGTTATTTTGTGATGTCCTTTTTACTATTCTCTTCTTAACTATTATACATCACTTATTTATCATTAAGTTTAACAAGTTTATCGGCTAGATCTTTCTGGCTTCCAGTGAAAGGGGCATTGTAAAGACTAGGCCATTTGTTATCATTTTTGTTTGGCATATCTTCAAAAGGCTGTTTCTGATATTAAAAAAAAAATCATGCTAAGGAGATTGTAGCAGATTTGAATACCTTCATTGCTATCATCATCGATAAGAGAACGATTCTCATTGGCCTCTTCTTCCATTGCACAAGCTACAAATAATTGACTGACATTTATCATGAACTTTCACTTTATTTCATGGAAATATTGAATGAACATCAAAAGTAAAAAGCAGTAAAACTGCATTTATTTACTTTTATTAATTTGAATCAAATGCATTAGCAACAAATAAATAAATAACAAACAAATAAATAAATATATATAGTGCTCCCTCTATATATAACTGCACTCTACAAGGTGCGCCAGAGAAACTTACTTATTTGAAAGGTCAATAAAAACAAAAGTACTTCAGTTATTGTTTTAATTCTTTTTTTATTTGAGAATACAATATCCCAATTTTTTTTATACAGTCTTGAAAATTACATCGTTTAAATGGCGACCCCCATTGCGCATACACTGATTAAGTCAATTTTTGAAGTTCGTGTTCACTCTTTGCAGCATATCGATCGGTATGTTGGCAATGGCATCGCGAATGTTGTTCTTGAGGTGAGCTATTGTCCGTGGTCGATCGACTTAACCCAGGGATTTCAAATAGCCCCATAAAAAAAAAATCGCATGGAGCGAGCCGGCCATGGGAGATCGCCTCTGAGAGAGATGAGGCGGTCGGGGAAATGTTGCCGCAAAAAATTCATTGAGTCTCGTGCTGTGTGTGCGTGGCTCCATCTTGCTGAAACCAAACATCCCTAACGTTCATTTCTTCAAGGCGTGGAAGAAAAAATTCCTCAATCATGTTTCTGTACCGAGCTGCATTCACGGTAACTGCGCGTTCGTTTTCCTCAAAAAAAAAGGACCAATTATTCCCATTACCGATATTGCACACCATACAGTTACTCGTTCACAATGAAGTGGCTTCTGGTGAAGTTCACGCGGATTTTCACCACTCCAATAACGCATGTTTTGCTTGTTGACGCAGCCGGAAATGTGAAAGTGAGCCTCGTCACTGGAAAAAACGACCGCGTCTTCAGGCAGGTTGTCAAGCAGCATTTCACATGCATTTTGATGGGCAACAAAATCGCGTTCAGTTAATTCTTGCACAACAGCCAATTTATAGGGATGAAATTGAAGGTCTTGGTGGAGAATTCGTCGAACAGTGGTGTCAGAAATTCCCAAAGCAGCTGCGTGTTTGTGAGCCGAATGCCAGGGAGAACGCAGAACTGACTGCCTTACTCTTTCGACATTTTCCGGAGTTCTGGTGGTCCGTTGATGTCCAATTCTGGGTTTAGCGACACTTCCACATTCTCGAAATGAGTTAACCCACGATAGAATCGAATTACGGCCAGGAACAAGTCTGTGAGGAGGAATTTCAAAGCGAGTGCGGAAGGCACGTTGCGTAGCAACAAGTCAGCGACCGTTAGAAAAGAAGCTCTCGACGGCGAAAGCCCGCTGTTCTCTAGACCAGAGCATGATGGCACCTGACTGGAGAGAGAAACAAACTTGGGGACTTTCCCCTCCAGTAGCGCCCCCTATCACCCCTCTACCCACTCAACTCACCGCTCGGGAGTTTTTTCAAATAAGTAAGTTTCTCTGGCGCACCCTGTATATTATGCCAAATTTATAATGGCAAGTCCATACACTTACATGCCAAAAGTCTGGGATAGGAGTGGACTATTTTTCAAGTGGCAGTAGCATCATGTGCATACAGTGTAAATATGCAAATCAGTGTCAGTAGATTTAGTTACACTGTCATGGCTAAGGGGTGAGGTGTTCAGTGTGACATTGGCTATACGATGAGAGCTATCAGAGTTTGAACATGGCCTAGTATGTGGAACACAACGTGTGGCGTAGACCCCATGAAGGCCATGGACCCAAGTTGTCAAGCATGCACTATGCAAGCCGGTAGTGGCTCCATAATGGGCAATTGTGGGAAGCTCTCCAGTCGGAATGATTGGCAATGTCTTCAGATGTCTTCCACTGACTTGTGGAATCAATGTCATGTCGCACTGTGGCACTTCGCCGGATTAGAGGAGGTCCCACACGTTATTAGGTGTTATCCCATGACTTTTGGCATGTGAGTATATAACAAAATTTTTTCCAGAAAATAAAAACTTCATTCAATGGACTTACTGTTATAAATTCGGCATTATATAGAATCCCGTTATATAGAGGGAGCACTGTATATATAATTGTGTAATAATTTTTCTCATCCAAGGCTTAAGGGAGATGAGACAACCACAAAAAAAGGTCAAATTTTGATCTAATTGTCCAAAGTTATTGAAACTTGGCTCACATCTGAGGCAGGCTCCAATGGACTATGTCCACGATAGAAAATGCGCATGCGCTATTGTTTTATTGCCTTCTGGTGGCTTATTTTGAAAACGGTCAACCGGGTCACCATGTGCGCTACCAACACTGAAAACATGAATTACCTCACAAAATATTCACCTCTGATACATTAATTTCTTTTTCTGGACTTAGTTTTCCTTAACGGGATGGCCTGTTTGTATTTTTTGGCGTTTGATCGTTGAGAACGATTTAATGCAAGCTCAAGCTAAAAAAAATTACATAAATTAAATTTAACATTATGAAATTAAATATTCACGATTTTTTTTGAAGTTTATTATTTCTTCATGAAATATATCCATCAAATCTATCATAGTGTAACCAAATGTCCTTAATCGAACCACAAGTGGTAATGCATCCAATGTCAGATTGACTGGACCCCCCCCCCCCTTTCTTTCTTACAACTCAACACCAGAATCCAATGAAATGAATTCAAAGACGGTTAGCTTAACAAAAAAAATGCTCAAACAAAATTAATATGCATAATCAAGGACATAGGTTAGGTTCTTTTTTAAAAATGGCAGGTTGTGACTTATTTATTTCAATAAGGAAGGCAAGGGTTGGAATCAAATAAATGTCTTTTATTCAAAGTTAAATAGATCACCAATGAGATACAAAATTAAATAAAGTCTTAAATCTAAGTAAAAAGAAAGTAGATAGATCTTATCGTAAAGAAGAAAGTTAATTCTAAATTCCCCAATTACTTAAGACTAAGATAAATGCAGTAGAATTCAATAAATGCAAACGCGCTAAATGTTCATTGAGCTTGTCTTAAGCTCTTTAAAGTGCTCTGAGGAAAGAGATAGTTCTACTCAAAATTCTATTTTAAGAAAGTTCTCTCAAATTTATTTCTTTATCGTACCTTTGTCATGACACTCAATTAAATCAACATATCAAATTTCAGTTCTACTTACAATTACGTAGTTCAAACACCTGCAGACTTGTGATCATTTTTATATCCACAATTTGTGCACACAACACTTTTATCATAAACAGGCCATAAAATATATCACTTATCACTTTGAAGAAAAAAAACACACCTGAAGATAATCCGAATCGATTAGTGAGTGAGTCCACTGAAGGTCTCAAAATGTTCGCACTAAGATCAACAGAAGATTTCAAATATGTAGTCGTCTTCCTCTCTCTAAGTCGGATTCCTAATCATGCCAGTCGCTTGAAGAATATCTCTAATTATGTCAGTCGCTTGAAGAATGTCGAGGTTTCAATCTTAAACTACATATTTCCAATTGCTAATAATGACTCCTTAATATTCCAATTGCATCAATGTTCCATTTGTAAACACTTGGTAATCATTTCTCATAGTTCTAGTTAAATCACGTAGTCGGGGGTTTACTTATTATTTCAGAAAGTCAAATCGGGTTCGGGAGAGATACCACCCACACCAAAGGGCTTTTTCATTAATTAATGTGATGAGCCTGCTCCAACCAAGAAATTGAGAGATCGGACTAAACGAGCTACTTGGCCATTTACATAGATTTGTAGTGACCGTTTTCGCAGAGAATTTCCGTCTCCAATTAGCAACATCAAAACAGAACTCATAATTGGACTACCTAATAACTTAGTCCCTCTATTCCCATATTCACCAACTGTACTTGATGAGCCTGTACGAGCCCCAAAGATTTGGGAAGAGGCCACCTGATGGCTTCGACGGGCTATGGAGGTTACGCAGCCGCCTTGGCGCATCTTGGCTGACCATCCCCCCCAATCGACCCGGGCGGAGAGCACTCAGCTTCCCTCTGTCATTGACTCGCCAGTACTCATAATGAATCACTTCTCACGCTTTATTTATACGATCTCCGAACTTCCGGTCTTCACTCCCCCTTCTCATTACATAAAGAAAATCTATCAAAACACAGTTTAAGATACATTAACATGCCTCACATCAAAGCAATGACTAAAACCATACTTATATTATCCTAATAATTCGCAAAATGAACAAAGTCATTGACCAACATCATTAAAACATCAGAAGAACAGTCTCTTCCTGTGAAAACACCTCCCCTTATATGCTTTCGCAATCGCGTAAAATTCCAAGTGTTAAAACATCATAATTAATCAATTTGTCTACCAATCAAGAATAAATCTCCAAATTAATTACTCACGAGCATTCCCAATAAAAAAATGAATAATATCAACTATTATTCCACAGACAAATTCTCAATAACAATCTCAAAACAACACGTGATAACGTCACAATAGCATGTTTTTTTTCTTTTTGTTTTTTTTGTTTGTTTTTAACCGAATTTTATAATCAGCTTTCTGATTATAAAATATTGCATATTTATTAAAACCTGCGATATATATTACAATAAAAATTGGAATTTAAGATAAAGAAATTAACAGTGTATGTATTTTGGGAGTATAAATGAAATTTATATTAATTTATATATCTTACTCAAATTGACTGAATACAATGAACAAAGGTCGCAAAACTTTTCCTTCCCTTTTCTATTTGTAATTATCATATGATATTGAAGAGTTTCTGCAGTTTAATTTTTATCTTCTCTTTGAATATAATAAGATGCATTCTTAACCATATCGATTTTCAAAATTTTATTAATTATTTCCGAATACATTGAAAAAGGGTAGCATATTCCCGAAATATTTATAGTCTTTTAATGTTAAACTTAAACGTAATTTACACTGCAACTCTTCATAAATTACTATACTTCAAGTCTGAAAACTGTCGTGAATTTAACGATAAAATATGTAAAAATTAAAACCATTACATCAAAATGGAAATGAAAGCTGCAGTAAATACATGCATATCATTATTTTGATCTTTTGGAAAACAGTACCATTAGTTGCTTTATTTTTATAATTTTGCAGGAAGGAACCATGCTTTCAGACCCAGAATGAGGGTTGACAATTTTGTTACAAGAGGGCGCGTGAGTTACGTGGACATCGTCCATTAGATTCTGTACCAAGTTTCATAATGATATTCAAATTTATATGTAATATATATGCAAACGTATGTAAAAAATTTTATGCTAATTTCAAATTAAAAATTAGTTTATAAATATTTACCAAATCAATATGCTAAAATTGAAGAAAGACATCACTATCCATGTTTTAGTACGTAACAAAGAGAATATTAAAATATTCTTGTCTGAAAATGTGAAAAAAAAGTCATAATGTAGTGTTCTGCATTGTTTCAAAAAATTTGCTCTCAATAACTATTTTATAATTTTTAAAAAATTAACTATGGCTTTATTCATAATTTTCTCTGTCATGTACTTTTTATAGTGTTTCTTTTTAAGTGAAAAAAAATTCATTGGATCTGACAGGCAGTTGTTTTGGAAAATCAAAACAAAAATTCAATGCAGGCAAAAAAACAAAAGCTGAGAAAAATACAAACGAAAAATGCCTATTTTATACGAAAACATTATGACCATGGGATAAAAAACTTTTTTTTACATATTTCTAATGATAATTTGCGGTATTTGGCCCTGGATATACTTGGCCAACATACCAAGGCATCATATTATGACATAAAAATTTTGATTATTTTGATGAAAATCGCAATTTTTTGATGGTTGTCTCCCCTTAAATCAAACCAGTTTTTGCACTGTTCTGCAGGAGAGAAATTTATTGGTCGTGGAAGAAGTATAAAATGGTAATTTGATGCCTTTGAGGATCCAGCAGCAAGCTGGTCATGTCTGTGCCAGAATTAAGGCTTTGCCTTTTCTGTAGCATGCTCATTACTCTCTTGACTGACTCTGACAGTCATCAAGGATAGCAGGTTGTTAAATACAGTTGTCATTGTTTTTTCCCATTAATTTACAAAAAGCACCATCTTTGAAACTTTATTGTTGCATTTT
Source organism: Rhysida immarginata (assembly GCA_023313115.1). Lineage (NCBI taxonomy): Eukaryota > Metazoa > Arthropoda > Chilopoda > Scolopendromorpha > Scolopendridae > Rhysida > Rhysida immarginata. The sequence continues at coordinate 2,338,997 of JAHWFO010037430.1, forward strand.
TGTAATTTTATTTTCCATTTCAGCTCGAAGATTGAATTCTTGAGGCTTTTAATTTTTTATATATTTTTTTATTTCTTTCTGTAACAGATGTCTTGTGAATATCTTTCGCTTGATACAATGGAAAGATGGATTGTGTGTAAGTGAGATTAAAAATATTAAATATTAATTGACTGATTGTTTAAATGAAAAACAAGTTGAATTTTTTACATTTTGAAAAATTATGTTTTCTTAATTGAATAAAAAGAATATTTAAGGAGTAGAAATGTACTGGAAGCACTTATGATTGCAGAATTTTGGGATTGAATAATTTTAATTGAATATATTATTTAAAACCTTACATTATTTCAATTATGTAAGCGCAGCAAGTGTCCATAAATACCATATTTTCCATAATGGATTTGATTCTGAATTGTACACAGGTATTTATAAATTAAAGGATTTTCAAGATTGAACCGCTGTGGTTGTTTGATTGGGACCAGACTCGTTTTAGGGACGTGCAGAAGGTCTTCCTAACAGCAAAAATAGAAATGGTAAAAACTCTTTCTGTCAGAATAATTAAAAAAGTTATAAACACTTTTGCAGTGGCAGTTATGGGTCAATGCAATTGCACTGCTCAAAACTACTAGCACGACACTCTGGGTCGCTGACTGTATGTCAATTGTTAGCCATGGCCCTTCATATCCATTTGGACCTGCTCACAAGAGGTGGAATCATAGGGAATTTATAAGGCAGGCGAATCACAAGTGGAAGCATTTCTCACACTGAACTTGTCAACCAGCATTATATCTCGCTATAGAGATTAACTTTCTCATGACTAACTTCTTATCATGTGTGCCCGAAGATTCACGCTGACTGACATGCCCTCCAAAAAGAGTGAAATTCTTTGTGATCACACGTGATTTACATCTAAGAATGAAAAGGGAAATGGGTTTCCAGCAGTGGGTCGGTTTCAGTTTTAAACCGCAGTTTTCGGTTCTCATTTAAAAATCGAAATACCGTAAATACTTTCGGGCCGGTATTGTAGGTCTGGCGCTTATAAAATTCTGCACATCTGTGATGGATACTATTATGCAAAATTCTCATCTTCTCCTTCATCTTTTCTAAAGTATCCTGCTGTGTTTTCCATTCCCGTTAGGATCAATGCTAAACTGTTTGCTTGTAGCCTCTGTAGAATGGTTTTCAGCCTACTTTACTGTTGCCAGATTAAAATTGATGCTATCACTGTGAAGTTTTCATTTTTCATCAGCTATGTTGCTTGACTGAATCCAAAATTAAAAGCAAGAAATTAAAAGACAGTCATGCTGGTATCTAATTTCGGTTTAGCAATGGCATTTGGGAGAGCAAACATTCCCGTGAGAAAGCAGCAAGAGAAGAAAAATCCACGAAATGAACTAAAATAAGTGCCCGGGCGGTTATTGAAGGTCCGGCGCTTATTTGCAAAAATTCAGTGGACCCCCAGGCGCTTAATGCAAGCGGGCCAGTATTTCAGGTCTGGCGCTAAATACAGTATTTACGGTAAACGGAATAATGAAAAAAACCGTTCGTTTTTATATTGCTTTTAATATCAGAAGGTCGCATGGATTAGTTTCTTATTCTGTATTGCATGTACAGTAAACTCCCGATTATCCGCGGAATTGGGTGGCACGGGTACCGCGGATAGGGAAATTCGCGGATAACCCGCAAAAAGGCTAAAAATGAGGGGCAAGTAATATAAAAATTGTTCTAGCTTAACAGCTTGATTGTATTGTACATGAAAGTAATACAAGCAGTGAAAATATGTACAGTACATTAAAAATTATTTGTATTTTATGTACTAAAGAACATAAAACAATAAACAAAATATAGTAGTATAGTAGTTTTATTGAGGTTTTTTTTTTCGGGACGCCCGCGGATAATCCGCAACGCGAATAATCCGCTCGCGGATAATCGGGAGTTTACTGTATTTTTAATGGCAAACAACAAAAATTTTTAGATATGATTTTTAGTTTGATCTAAATTTTTTTTAAATAAGCGATTATGAAATTGAAACAAATCGTCCACACAAAATAACAAGTAGTAACTAGTAAATATGATAAATTTCCTCAATCATTTCTTTGTTTATTTAAAATCCACAGCAATTCTTTCCTACATCTTCGTGAAAAAACCTAACAATCAAATAGATTCCTAATTTAAAAACAAGCGCTCATGAATGTATACCTCTATAACCTTGAGAATCATTTTTCCCGATTTTTAAAGTGTTTTTGTTTTCCGCATATCATAAACATGGAAATAAGTTTTCTAAAAAATAAGTTTTTACGTTATTTAAAATGTACAAATAAGTGTGCCTTCGAGTGCTTCGAGTATAAAATAAAACAAAAAAAAGATTGAAGTAAAACATTGAGAGCTTGACTGAGTACGGTTGACTTTTTTCTTCATTTTTGTTCTCATGCCACCTGTGGAAAAGAAACAACACAAAAAAAATACATGTTCGATTTCCCCACGAGGCCGATGAAAAAATAGACAATTAGACAATCAGCGTTGAGGATCAGGAAACTCCCATGGAAAGTCGGCAAGCTAAATAAAAGCTTAGTAAAACTTAGCTTATAATTATAAAAAGAACACGTGTTTGACTGTCACGTGGTTTGTATAGCGTCAGGGGGCAATTAGGTCACGAAACTCATAGAGAGCTCTGTTGGCTGTTTCTTTCTGGACCATAAATGCAGCGATGTCAAAGCCCAAAAATGTGATTTGGGAATATACTTACCTGGGACGATGAAATGCAAGAAAAGCTAGATAGAAAAGCTGATAAGGGGAATACATCTAATCTGCGAGTCACCTGAGAAGAAACATGCCGAAAAGTTTGCTGAATTAGAGAAAAGAAGAGTCTCTGAAAAAGACTAATTCTCCCTCAATTCAACCTATCATAAAAGATGCTCTCCAACAAATGTTGGAAATAGAACTCAAATGTCGAAAAAACTGAACACCACGGTTTTTATATTGTAAAATACCGAAATCGAATCAAAACCGATAAAATGAAAAATGGCCCATCACTATGGGTTTCACATCAAAAAGCATTGTTTGTTGTGGAGGCATTGGTAGATTTGAAGGACAGCATCGTCTTCCATTCAAAGAACGTCTCTTCCAGTGAACTCTGTGCTGCTGTGGGACATAGTGTAACTTGTTATGAGGTGTTGGCCTTGAAGGAGGGTGGCGACATTGAACACTCCTCTGGGTGTCCTTGCAGCATCCTGTATGGTCCACATCCTCCACAGGTGTGATAATCTCATTTATAGCAATAACAATGTGCTCATTACTTGCTACATCATAGTTGTCGGCAGTGCCACATTTTGCCCTGGTGGTCAGTTGGGGAATGGCGTGTTATTATTATCAGTATCTTTTCCCTATGTCTAAATAGCATGCTCTCCAATTTTGAAGCAGTTCAGCCCACCAGTCACCCTACTGAGGGTTCCGAATAGGTATACTTTACTTTATATCATCCATTAAAAGAAACGTAATAGCAGCTAATGCAGCATTGATTTCATCAGCCTGTATACCAAAAAGCTGTGAGATGTCAGACTTTCATATAGAAATTATTTATAGGGGACTTATTAGTGGAAAGTCAGTTCGTGAAATCACAGTTTTGACCAGGAATCCTTGATCCATTGTGCATGATACTGTGCAAAAGTACAACACCAAAATTTTCCAGGTGACCTAAAATCATGTCGAAGAAAGATCAACATGCTTTTTTTTGCAGGTGGTGCTGAAGAATTGACTGTAGCTCGTGGCCCATCAGTTTGCATAGTGCAATGTATACTTCATTACATGGTCTTCTTTGGAACGGCAGAAAGAGGAAGCTTTATGTCTCAAAATTGAATGCCCTTCATTGTCTTGGTGGTGTAAGGAGTATCGCCATTGGACTTGTGATGACAGGGCAAAGGTTATGTGGAGTGATTAAAGCTGCTTCACTCTCTAACAATCTGATGGTCCTGTGTGAGTCTGGAGGTTACCAAAAGAGAAATGCGATCAAGAATGCCCCGTGTCCACAGTGAAGGGCCATGGTGGTGGAATCATTATGTGGGCCACATTCTGTGCAACCGGCATGGGATTCATAACTGGTGTTGACATACAAGTTAATGCCCTAATGTACGTCACAGGAATCACCTTCCTAGAGCATTGACAGAAATTTTTGGCAATGCCCAACTGTTTCTTCCAGCATGACAATGCTCTATGCTATGCTGCTTGTTCAACAAAAGCGTGGTTCACTCATGCTGATATCAAGCTGCTGCCATATCCTTCCCAGAATTCCAAGTTAAACCAGATTGAGCTGATGTGAGATGTTATAGAGCACTGCATACAGATGCTCAAGTCATTGGCCACTGTAATCAGCATCAGTCACTGGAGCATCTAAATTCCAAGTGACAACATATCACCCCAGTGTCGACTTTGTACTTGGTCATGTTGCGTCAGTCCAAAATATTTCTGAATGCATTATTTTCATATAAGGTATATGAAGAGGGGTGTCTGGATACTTTCAGCAGAACAATGTACGTGTATTTTCATGTTCTTTGCAAAGCTATCTGATTATTTCTTAATTTAAAAGCTAGATGTATTTTAGGTAGATTTCATACAAATGAGGTCAGTAGGGTGACAGTCATCTGGATGATGCTGACCATTCGGTATATGATAAACTAAACAATGAAAATTTAGTACTTAAAAAAAGGTCCTTTACTTCCCCTTGCTTTTTTAATTTATTAATTTTGAGTCATTTGCATTAAAAAAGAAAATCAGATAATCATAAATTAAAATTATTATGAGCGTTAATTTTTGATTAGATAAGTTAGGAACATGGTATAGGTTTATGAAGCAGATATAAATGGGTGTTTTTTCTATTTCTTACAAGATATAAAAAAGTGCCTATTGCCATGTCGTCTTTTAGGACTATACAGAGTGTCTCACCTAAACTAAAGTGAACCGATAGCCAACTTCTAAATTACAAATCTGACAGTGTACCGTATTTTCACGCATATTCCCCGCGGGAAATACACTTTTTTTACATCTGCGGGAGGGGGTGTGGGGTTTCCAGAATATTTTTTACATGAATGACGTGCGAGACGGAAAGCAAGAACAAGTTACGTAAGTTGAACTAGAAGTATAATAATGCAATCTAGAAACTGTTTCAATAGAATGATTCAAATGACTGAACTGCTCTCCTCCAAGCAAACACTCCTTTATATATGTAAACTATGAGGACCAGAAGGGCTGTGATTGGTTGTCAATAGAAGCCAGGATATATGACCAAACTAAATAAGGCTAATCTAAAAGCCAGTCATGATAGGTAAAGATATCTTCATGATTTATGATTTTTATAGATGCAGGATGTATAATTACAAAAAAGTGTAAAAATAAAACTTCATAAAGTAAATATAAATTAAGGATATTTAGGGATCAAATGTATTGTAATATTTATTTTAACTGAACAACACATTGTATATTGCATTCAGAAATAAAATTATTTTTAACATTAAAAATACTGTATTTTGTAAATACAAAAGTTTCACTTACAAGGGAATCCCTCGAACATGTATGTCACAGATTTCCACCAAATTGAAATATGTTACTAAATTGAAGCTACAATAGATGCTTGCAAAATAAGAGAGTGCGGATTTTTGTTTCTTTCAAAATAAACCACGAAAACGAAAAAATTTGAGCCCACATATTCTTACAAGGACTCCATTGTTAAAGTGGTGTATTAATGCACTTAACGGAACTTCTTTCTTCCACTACTCACAGCAATAAGCACGAATCCAATTCAGATGAAATAGACAGCAGCAGATGGCAATTGAATGGCTTCTCAAATTTCTAAACAAACTTAGTTTTTAAAATAGATTATTACAATTAGCTAATTGCCTTCCAGTAAAAAATGTCTAGAGTAATTAATAACCATTTCCTTAATTTATTATTTCATTTTATTAAATAATTCGGTAATCAAATACGGTGCTGGCTTCATGTGCAACATCGAGTAATACATTGCGTTGGTGAGGGGGGTGCTTTATAATTTTAAATAAAAATAGTATTCATGAATGCCTACCTCATCTTATAAATTATTTCGAGACGAATAATTGCACAGCAAAATTAAGGTTTTATGCTTAATAACAGTGCTCTAACTGCAATTCTTTGGCGATCGCCGTTAACAAGTTTGCTTCCTCTCTTTCCGCCATGTTTTTTGAACTCTGCACAGTTCCGGGGCGCTTCACTGCCGCGCAACGCTATCGCTTCTACCGTGTGCTTGTGCGCAAAAAAAAGGGCTATCTGGATTTCCCTTGTTAGGCCTATTTAACGAAGTTTTTCAAATCAAATATAGAATTAAAGAATAGTTGGTAAAAACAATATAAAGGAAAGTAAACGTCTTCACATAAATAATAGAAAGGATTTAAAAGTTTTAACATTAAGCTTTATACAAAGTTTCATAGCAGAGTAAATAAAAGAATGGTCTATGAGGATTTTTACATGCCAAACCACAGATGTTTAAATTATTGATGAAATAGGAAACAAATCCAGGCTAGAATTTTCTTTCCTATTTTCGTCAGTTCTTAAAACAACACATTGGATGTGTTTGTTTAGTGCGACAAAAGCGACGAAGTTAACGTGACTGCATTTGATTAGTCTTGTCAGGCCGACTACTTCTGTTTGCTATTGCCAGTGACGCTAGTGCGATTACGCTTTATCGCCCGACTAAGTCGACGAGCTAAAACTATCGTCAGCTTCTGCAGGATTAGCATTAGAGAAGACTAGCGGCGTTTCAGCCAATGTCATTATTACAAACGAAAGAATTAGTTCAAACAGAATAGAACATTTGTACCAATAGGGTTTGGGATCATTTCGAAAACATGATTTAATGAAAATATAGCTTTATCATTTCGTTATTTACTGCGAGCATTAGAAGGCATATATTGCTGTTGTCGATTGCCCGCTTGAAAGCAGTCGCTTGCACGAAGTCATTTGTAATCGTCAGACTGACGACTTTCACGGCATCGTGAGTCGTAGTGATGGCTAGTCGCTTTTGTTGCAATAAACAAACACACCCATTGTGTATTGCATTGAGAAATAAATTTATTTTTACATTAGAAATGCTGTATTGTGACATAGAGTGTGACCAATTCATTATTTGAATTGTTTTTATATTTGCGATGTAAGACCATATCATTGAAGATGTTAGTCAGGACAAAATGGAACTACCTCAAATCATGGCAGTTTTGATGTTGCCGTCTTTTTGAATAGCTATTTTTTTATGATTTGAAAAATGCATAACCTGGATCTTTAAAATTAAAAACTTAAAAATCCGATTCATTATCGCATGTTTCTTCAAAAAGTTACTTAGTACAGATGGTGGTTTATTAAAAAATAATAAAAGGTCATTTCATTTTAAAAAAGACAAAAATACAGTTACAGTAGTTTAAATTAATTTTTATTGTACGTTCATTTTTCGAAATTGTTACAGTACATATTATGTATTTATGCATTAAGTACTGTAATAAATATTCATTTGAACTTGAAAAAACGTTCTTGGACAATTTCAGGAGATATGGTGTCGCCATCTTGTTTTTGAGAATTTACTTTTGCATTAGCTTTTGGAGGGGAAAAAAAGGGGGTGAATTAATGTGCTGTACAGGGTTGTGCATACATAACCTTTTGCTAGGGGTCTGGAAAATAAACAAAACTAAGTGGAATGTTCTGCGGTTGATAATCAAAAAGTATGTTTATTTTTGCTTTTATCACATCAATATTTAGTGTGGCCACCACCTGCTTCTCGAACAGCACGCATCCGTTTCGGCTTTAATTTCTTGTGCAACGTTGACACAGCTGCGACGTCTTTTGCCACTGTTATTAGCAATGATGTTTTTGCTTTCCTGTGATAATTTCTCGGGCCTACCCTCAGCAAATTCGGCATGGCAGTTATCATAACCTTTCTTCCAATTGTCCGTCACCCATCTATCCGATCGGTTTAACTTGTTCGCAACCCATTTGCGATTAATAAAAGACGCACCTGCTTCCATTGCCTCTCGATATGCATTTGCACGAACTCTATCCATGAAATGCTGCTCTTCACTGTCATTTATTAAACCAGCCATATTTGTTTGATACCAATAGACGCACAATGAACTACTCTCTGCCGAAGCGTCATAAGAGTGTGCTACAATGCTGCGGTTTAAGTCGCAGCCCCCTAGCAAAAGGTTATGCACAACCCCGTATATTGTATATATTATATAATGTACTGCAAAATGCAAGTACACTGCTATGCACTGAAATTGCCCCACCAACAAGGAGTTATCCGACATTATCCATATTTAGTGGGGGGGGGGTGTCTACCTCCGACTAGTAAACGATTAGATGCATGCTCACGGGACATGACCATTTGGTTTGATACAGGGTGTACGGGTGCCTGTATAGGCTCATCAGTTGACACCTGTGTGAGACGTTCCATGCAGTAGGGAGGTAGCAACTGCCTCATGAACGTACAGTCAAAGCCCCTTAATCCTTGTAGGCTATGGTACAGTACAGTGGTCCCTCCACAAGTCGGCATCCGTGGTTCCAGGACCTTGCCGTCTTGCGGATTTTCCCAATTTGCGGAATTCTAAGATGGCAGACCCCCCCTCCCCCCGCACGTGGTTTTGTAAGTGTGTTAAAAAAATTTTTTCCACTTTTTTTTTTTTTCGATGTTTACTGACTATCAATTATCAAAACATTATATTCTTTTAAAATATTTGATTATTATTATAAATGTTAACCCCTATTAAATATTTATTCCATTATTTATTAGCTTCAAATTTTATTTGCACGACTTTTTATCAAAAATTTCGCTGTTGGAAAGCTTGGTCCTTTAATATTTTCCCCATATATAAATGTTGGGCGAAACTTTTTATTCTCATTAACAGTTTTTTCAGATGACAGCAAATTTGTGTATAATTTTAAAACATGTTCGAATAATAACAGGAAGTTGATACAATAACGGGAAGTATGATCACTTGGCCATTCCAAGCAAGATTATGAACGATCGTTCATGATGACAGTCCACGAACGCGACAACTATTTTCCAACTTACAAAAGCGGGACAAAATCGGAATGTTTACTAAAGTAATGAGATAATAATGTTTTCAAAGGGATAAACGATCGCCCTAATAAGCCTAAAGATAAATGTCTCAGAGAAATACTCCTAATTTTCCGTCATTGTGATCGATTGATTTCTTTTCGTTTTTTTTGTTTGTTTTTGTTTGTTTTTTTTGATAGGCTCAAGAGGCGTTTATTAATTATTTTCTGAAAGTAGTTATGGATATAAACATTTATTTTGCTTAATCTACAGATACTTAATGTCACTTTTATGTGGATCCCATTTTATTGTGGGGCATTTCTTAGGCCTAACGTTTTTGTCACCGATCACCCCCTCCATGTACGCTGTGAAGCGCGAAAAAGAACAGATATGGAATGAAAATTCCTGCTTTCGGAAGTCAAGCTAGAACACTCTGAAAATAATAAATTAAAAAAAAAAGCCGAAACTCTGCACTTCTTCTAGAGAAAATTACAAAGAATTCATCACTAAGCATTCCATTTAGAGAGGACAAGTTCACTAAAAACGTCAGCGATGTTTCATTTACACCCCTTAGAAAAACTTACGGTGGCTAGCTGATCGCATTTAAAAAACCGGACAGATGGAGGACACAGTCTCCTAGATTTTATATTAAATTTTAATCATTTATTTATTAGTGGGATCAACGTCCCCTACTTTATTACGAAGAAAAATTAATCCTATAATTGACGTTAAAATCAATCATAAAAAATGTTTTTTTTATATTTTTACTTATTTACAATATACAAAAAGTTATGAACTCGTTGGCCTGTACTTCCCATCAGATTTGACTGCTCTTAAAAGGTCCTTGTTTTGTAGAAAAATGTTCTTTATGTCTGTACAAGCATAAGGTATATTGAAGGCAATACAAAGTTCACTTCTGACTGACTCCAGACAAAATATATTCCTCTTATCACTCCACACACAGTTCATAACACTGAAAACCCTCTCAACCCTTGCGTTCGAAACAGGAATAGAAGCACAGTAGTGAAACAGTTTTAATAAATTCGGAGCAGCTTCCCGACTGAAAAAATATCGCCACTTTTCAAAGGATGTGTTGCCTTGCAAGGTTGCAAACACAGAATCAAGGGAAGGACTTCATCACAAAGAGAATTGAGTGGAATCCCGCACCCGGTGTATCACGCTTACAAAAGGCCTTACATTTGTGCGAGAAGTGGTTTGCAAAGTGGAGACTCGACCTAAACGTTGACAAATGCAAGGCAATGTTCATTATGAAGAAACTTCGGAAACCCCCTAGTCCTCTCTTCCTTTCTGGTAAAAGCTCGAATGGGTAAAAAAATTACAAATACCTCTGAGTGGTGGTAGATGCTAGGCTAAATTGGGGTGACCATGTCTCCTATGCGATAAATAAAGCTAAGAAGGCAAAGTTTAGTCTAGTTGCTCTTTTGGGGCGAAACAGCGCCCTTGGAGTGGATAGCAAACTTTTGCTTTATAAGTTGGTTATACGTATCATTCTTCTTTATGGTATGCTTGCCTGGGCTACAATATGCAAATCCAGATGGAAGGATCTCCAAATTACGTTACCCTGAGGACTATCGTCCAACTTGACAGAAGAGTCGCAGCAAATATTTCTATTGCTGAAGATGTCCATATACCTCCAATTGGTAACTAAGTCCAGGAGTTGCTGAAGAAGTTGCTTCCGAAGATTAATGATCATCCCAATCCTCTGATTGCAGATATTCTAGAGCATCCACTCACGTTCAGAAGTTTCCTCAGGCATCGCAGGCCTCGTCACCTCCTGGACATCGATTTCGACGACATCCAAAAGGCCATCTTTCCCGAATACCGAATACTGGCTAGATAACGATATCATTCCCTTTAAATATACATTGCTGACCGTTTTCATTGAAGTACTAGCCAATACAAATTCTATGTTATGATTCATTCATAACTACGTGCTATTTGACATCATGATAATCATTTCCAACGCTGTCCAGTCAGGGACTTCTTAACGTTGACCTTACATTTCGATCGCAATTTTTTTCGAAAGTTGTAAAACAAACAAAAAACCTGCCAAATTCGAGATTTGACCCAAAAAACCGGACATTTGAAGAAAAAAAACTGGACAGGTACCTCAAAAACCGGACTGTCCGGTCAAAAACTGTACACCTGGCCACCCTAAACACACTGAAGGCTTTTATGACTAAAGTATAAATAATATTGAGAAATAATTCATTATATTAACAGATTTAAAAAAGGTTTAATGCAGTACCGGGATTTTCCGTAAAGAGGCCCACCCAAATACAGACCCAGATGGGCCTGTATTTGGATTTTCTTTCCAAATAGAAGCCCATGGGCCTTTATTTGGGGACAAATTATAATATTTATCAGCTTTGCCGGTAGATGTCTTTCCAATTAATATGAACTGCGTGCGCTCGTCTTTATTCCTTGTCAGAACGTTTAACCCTAAAAATGGAATCAAATTGTTCTATTGTTGCAATGTTTAAATAAAGTAACTTTTCCTTAATCAAATAAATATTATGTCAAAACAAACCTGTTTCCGTTAAGAAGCCCATGGGCTTCTATTTGGGGCCAACATGAGAACCTTAAAATGCTGAAAACCAAATACAAGCCCATGGGCTTCTTAACGGAAAATCCCGGTACTTTTTTTCCACTTAAAAAAAATTTAACAAAGAGCACGAAGTGACGGAGGTATTTTGGATTTGATCAACTGTGACGTTTCACGTGTTTATTATGAGTTTTATGTTTATGTATCCATAGAAGTGAACTTTAATGAATTTATAATAATAAATTTAGAAGTGGTCTTTTGAAGTGAAGATTCTTTTTTACTAAGTAGCCTGTGGATAAGATAGTCTTTAGAATTTGCTTTATAGCAGGGTCTACAATGGAGTTACAGATATTTTATAAAATTGGATAAATTAAGTTTGGTCTATGAGTTACTGTGTGGAAGGGGGTGTCAGTGTGGAGCGGAAATGATGATTCTTGTGATTTTAAAACTGGTTAAGATAGTTTTGGTCTTATACATAGTCAATGAAGTGATATTATTCATTAAAGGATGCAGAGTGTCTTTCATGAATTTGAGAATAGAAGATTATTTATTAAGATGATGTTGTTCTTGGAGGATTTTATTTAGATTTTCAAGCGAAAGTGAGGCCAGAAGTGGCGAACTTATAAGAGGAAGCGGCAGCGTGGAGGGGGTATGAGATGGGTTTCCTAAGATTCTATTGACGCTGGTGGAGCAATGAGCTCTAACTGGAAGATAGAATTTTTTGAGTTGGCGAACGAATGTTGAGGAAGGGAGCCCCTTTTTGTTTATTCGGAGAATGTTAAGCACATTTAATTTATCTGGGTGTCAAATAATTATGGAAAACTTCTTCTCCTCACATTTTAGTTCAACAAGGAGCCTCACCACCACAAGATTTGGTTACCGTGGAGTATGGCGTATGATTTAAATTGGCCTAAGTGGTGTATTAAGTATGGAGTACAATTTGAATTGGCCTAAGTGGCGTATTAAGAAGTGACATTTAAGTTACATTGGCCTAAGTTACATATAAGTTACATTATAGAATACCTCATCGTTATGTGAAGAATAATTATAGAAGACCCCAACATTAAGTAAGGAAGAATTCTGTAAATTATGTGAATATCAACTGAGTGTTGAGAGTGTAAAATGGATCCTGATTTAAGAGAAATATTATGCATTATATTGTAAGAGTATAATGGAATTAAGGAAATTTATGTGACACATACAAAAAGGCAACTCTACAGCTCATAAAAGCGAGGCAACTTCTTAGTGGTACAATATGATTTTGCAAGTTGCCTCAAGATCCTACATGAATTGGGAAGGCAACCGAGATTCTTCAGGTTATGCATCAACTGCATTGGATTGAGTGCAGGAATCTGTTGAACTCACTTTAGACATTCTGAGAAAACCTGCGAACTCATAAAGTGATAGATCCAGATTCCTCTCTCAAAGCACAGTGATCGATCTTCAAGTGAAATTGGTGTGTTTGTTCCTTGTGAGATTTAAGTGTAGTGTTTATAGTGCCTTTGGATATAGAAAGGAGTTTTTGTGTTGTGATACTACTTGTAGCGTACCGTTTTTTTTTTTTCGAACGGGTTAGTGAAACTCAGAATTTTACGTGTTTTAGCTCCAGTTGCTACGACTTTATATTCATTAGCTGCTCTGTTTTCCCTACTTTGACCGATCGTGGTAGTCGCGATGCGCTTCCCTCTTCCTCGTTGTGTGCTTCATTTCGCAGTCCGTAAGTGCTCGACTATAATAACCTATGATTCCTAATACCCCGTTCCGTTTTTGAGCTAACATCCCTGCCACGGCTACTTTGCTGGCATCGGTATGAATCTCAAAAGGCGCGGAGAAATCTGGTTGACGCAGTATTGGAGGACTGGTGAGCCTTTTCTTGATCTCTTCGAACGCCTTCTGGCAGTCATCACTCCACGACCAAGGTTGGTTTTTGTGCGTGAGCAAGCGTAGAGGTTGGTTTATGCGGCTCAACTCAGGAATAAATCCTTTGTAAAATTGTACCATGCCCACAAACCGTTTTACTTGTCGTGGGTAAGGACACCATTGGTTGAATGTTTTTCAAGGTTGGCCTCAACCCTCTGCGGTCAACACGGTAACCTAAAAACTCGACTTCTTCGACCGTGAAGCGAGATTTTGAAAAATTTACCTTCAGGTTATGTGAGGCCAACCGTCGCAACACTGTGTCAAGGACGCGCAGGTGCGAATCCAGATCTGGAGTCCCCACTGTAATATCATCCATATAGTGGAAACTCCAGGGTTCGACAGTGGCATCCAGCACACGGTCGATGATGGACTGAAACACCTGTGCTCCATTTTTTATCCCAAAAGGGACCACAGTGAAGCAGTAGGTGCCCAACCCTGGTACCATAAAGGATGTTTTTTCCTGAGACGCACGGTCGAGGGGAATCTGCCAGTAGGCAGCCTTGAGATCCAATACCGAAAAGACCCTGGCGTGATGCAATTTGCATACTATTTTCTCTATCGGTAAGGGGTAATAAATCATAGGTTTAGTGAGGCGATTGAGCGGCCGAGCATCTAACACGAACCGATACTCCTGTCCCCCTTTTTTCTCTATTAAAAAATACGGTAATGACCAAGAAGTCTCAATTCGTTTTACCACCCCTAACTTCTCCATTTCGAGAACAGTTTGTCTTAAAATTGGTACTTTCGCATGCGGTTGTTGGTACGGTCTCACCTTTACCGGGGCGTGGTCGCCTGTATCAATCACATGTTCGTATCCTGGGAACTTATCGGTTATCTCTGTCATGACTTTGTGCATTTTTTCAATTAATATATTAATATTTTTTTTTTTACGTCGGTTTCATGGATCCCCTCCAGGGTTATCGGAATCAATGGCAAAGGTATTTTTATCCTTAGCACAGCATTTAGTGCACGCAAGCTATCTAATCCTAGTAGTCCAGGACACGGAAGGTTGGGAGCGACCCAGAATGTCAAAAACAAGTTTCCGCACGTCACTCCGTTTATTTTATCGATTTTCACGGTGACCGTACGTGATAATTGCATAACGCTCCCGTTTGCCACAGTGATGTTGCGAGGACTCCGGTGCTCAAACTTACCTTTCATACTTTCGGCCCACTCCTCATTAAGTAGAGAGACATTCGATCCCGAATCGACCATAAAACGGTACGTACGTTCCAAAAAAACTAATTCTAGGTGCCAAAAGGATTGTGATGGGAGCCCTAGGTTTTGAAGGATTCCACCCCCTTCTGCGACTCCGGATTCTTCCGGTTTCTTACTAACATTAAATAAATCTCGTCTCTGCTCTCCATCCCCCAAACTAATGACTGCATGATCTAACGAACTTGTTAACTTCAGATCTGATTCATCCCCAACTGTTCTCTTTCTTGATGTCGGGGTTGTTCTGTTAATAGGATCTTCCATCAGGCCTTCTCCCATGCTCCCATCAATCGCGATGCGTTTTTTGCGGGTCCGGTTATTCTTCTTTTTTTTTGACTCAATTTTTGCTGACGTTTTGATCGGACCTTTGTCAGATTCTCTATGCACAAGGTTTCGCGTAGTAACTCAGGCACCGTCTTACACCGTTTAAGCGTTATCCATCTCTGTAAGTCGGGTTTAGCATTGACTCGCGCCAAATCCAAAAGCCGCTCTTCATTTAGACGGGAATCACACATTTGATTATATTCGTACAACTTACACCAATATGTCACAAAGGGCTCGTCATCTTGTTGCTTCGTATTATATAATTTGAATTCTGTTTCCGTCTGCCAATCAGATCGTTCTAAGATCTCTTTTAGCTTTCGTTTCAATTCTCTCCAGTCATTGCATTCATCACGTATCGCCATCATCCAGCCTGCCCATTCTGAGGTTGACAAGGCAGGCCATATACGAAACAATGTATCGGTTTTGATTCTTAAAAACTTCGCCTCTTTTTCGAGTTGCCATAAATAGGCGTTGATTTCCAAGGTCGCTTCAAAACGAGGTATACCAGCTTGATGTAGTGCTTCCAATTTTTTATTATCTTCTTCATAACGTATCTCTTCTAACCAAAGTTCCAACGCCTCAAGAGCTCCAACGCTTTCGACCAGCTCCATCTCTTGAATGTCCCTATGATCTGTCGAGTAGAAGAGAGGAAGAGAGAGAAAGAAAAAGAAAAAGAGGTACATTTATAGACTAATAAAACACCACTTAGCGTAACAGAAATGGGGGGGGGGGGGGAACAAACTATTTATTTGGAAAAAAACGAACTGTAACATACTAGTAATTGACCCCGCAATTACCCACACGTTCAGTCTAAATGAGGAAGAAAACCCCTAATCATACGTAAAAATCCCCCCTCCCTTATTCTCTTTGTTAAGCCAGTGAAAATTCCAAAAACTTCAAAATTATAAGATTCGTAAATAAAGAAAGTTGCTTTTTTTCAGAAAACCCAAACTAATAAAAATAACTCAGAATAGGTAAATTCTGATCCAAAAAAAAAAATTAAAAATAAAATCTTAAATAAAAGAATCGACCAACTTAAGGAATCGGTGTACGATTCATTAAGTAACGAAAAAAAACCAACAAACAAACCCCTTTCATTAATTAAATCCCAACCTACCGTATATACTCGCATATAAGTCGATCTCGCGTATAAGTCGAGGGCAGATTTTGGGCTAAAAATTTTGAAATTTGCTATGACCCGCAGATAAGTCGAGGGTAAAATTTCAGGTGCATTCACTGAAGTTACCATAGTTTACCCATGCTTAAATCCTCCTGTACTTGCATGGTTAATAATGTAAAACTTGTTTAACAATTAAATATTACTTTAAACTTTATTGTCATTTAATCATTAATCATTTATTATTACTAAATGAATAATTTTATAAAGGCAAAATCAATTATAAGGAAAATTATCATTTAATATTATAAGTAATTACATAAATAATTATAATCAATAAATATATTAATTATACAGGTAATTACATAAATAAATGACTTAATTTTTAATCTGAAGGATTATGATTTTTATTAATATGAAATCAAACCTAAGAAGAATTATCAAAATTTTGGCTTTCTTTTGATTTTGCGTTTAAATACTGTAGTTCTTTTTTTTTTGGCAAAAATGACGTCATTTCGATTTATTTTAAAGAATAGCTGTATAAATTACTGATATTACCAATATTTACCGTAAGTAAGTAGTTGATTTACCGTAATACTGATACTTAAGTTGATAAAATGTGAAGTATAATTCCCAGAGTTCCTATATATTTCCCGAATTGTATGTACCAATCCAGTTGCGATAAAGTTTTCAATTTAATACTGTGTCATTTCTATTTAATAATTACAGGTATCTGAATATTTTATTAAAAAAAAGCGTGTGGAAAAAAAAGTATTAAAATCCAATTTCGTTGTGCAGATGACGATCCAATTTCGAGTTTTAACTTGGAAGCTGCTTCTTCTCACCAGGTGGCAGCACGACCGTAATGAAATCGAAGCATGTCAAAGCAGCACTTCTCCACTTCGCGATCTTATACGATAGCTCTGTTATCTTTGCAATATAATTCAATGAGCTATTTATTTTCATGAATTTTTTTGAATTACCGGTAACTACGACGCATATGAAATGCTATTTAGCCTGTCTTCCTTCATGCTTTTGCTTGCGTCCCTCCCCTGTAAAGTCTTTATCTAGTGCTCTAGTAATGGAGCTAACGCTGCCTCCACCTAGTGAGCAAATTGGAAAGTATGACTGCTGTTACGTTATCACTGTCGGCTCGAAACTTTTATTTTATGGTATAATAAATTCTAAAGGTAAAATTTATGAATGAATAAAACTGATTATGGATAAATGCTGATCTTAAAATATGTATGTTATTTTGGAATCATGTGCGTTTCTTAAAGTAAATATGTAAAGTTCTATACGGAGTTAGGTGACTGCCACAATTCTATGGAAAACTGGTATGACTCGCAGATAAGTCGAGTTTGCTTTTTAGGATGAATTTTAAGACATAAATTTCTCGACTTATACGCGAGTATATACGGTAATTAACTTTTAAACTTAATCAAATAATGGCCACGAAGGAATAAACTAAATTCCAAATAAATATTTTTCTTTATTACATCATTTTTTTTTTTGTTGTTGTCTGATAAATAAAGAAAGCTATGCTTAAGGGAAACAAAAGGTCCCGAGAGATGGAACAAAATAAGACAAACGAAATGAACCAGGAAAAACAGCAGGTTAAATGAAGTCTCGAAGAACTGGGCTGACTCAGATGAAATTACCACGGGCGGTGTTCACGTAGAACTGTCAACTTGTTGACTGAAGACTGAAGAACATGGGGTTGACGACAACTTTACCAGCAAAGAGTAGAATTGGTAACCATAAAACGATCGGTGAGGCCAGTAGAAGAATGGCAGAACAGCCCAAGCTAGGATAACGGGACTTTAAGCATAGTCAAATAAGTAATTGGAAATATAAAAAAGTTGAAAAATTAACAAGATAAAACAGAATAGAATAATAAAAAAAAAAATCAAACAAACTTACAAATGGATAATCAGGAAAATAAAATTGATATCAGTAATAGAAAAACAAAAACAGGAACCTCCAACACACGATACCTAAAGGACAAAAAATTACGACTAATAAAGTAATTACAAGATAAGCTTAAGAGACAACGAGGATAAACTGGACGAAGGTGATGGACGAGAAGTAAACGAACAAAGGATGGAGAACAGCATAGGAGGGAAGAACAAAGACTCAAACAAAGAGCGAGGTCCTGGAAAAGAAAAATGAAAGAATAAATAAAAAGATTAAAAAAAATATAAATAAAAGAAAATCAAAGATTAAACTATAGCCCGGTTAGATTCACCAAAAAACATGAAAAAAGGAAAAAAAAAATAATATCAAACACAAGAGCTTAATTTAAAACTAGAGTCCGAAACGGTCAAAAAAATAAAATTGATTGATTTTGAAATCAAAAGTTAAACGGGACATGGTTTGAAACAGCTGGATACGTAAATGGATTGATGTGAGTCAATCGGTTCATAATTTTGAAGATCCGTTTTGATTCAAATAAGTAGCGACGGCATATCATAAACTGAGTTGTCTGTAACGATAACTGGTAAACTATAAACCAAAACACTCCTGATTCGCACAGGTACTGAGGAGAAAACTCGACTCAACTACGACGAGCAAAAGACTAAGTCAAAGTCTTCGTAGTAAAAACCCATCACGATGAATTCATCATAAGCATGGGAATGAATGAGCAATAGACATAATAAAGTAACAAAACAACTCGCAATAAGCCGATCGTTTGTAAAGGGGCCGACATCATGTCCAAATAAATCAACCCACACGTTGATTGAGGAAGAATCTAGTAAATTAAGAGTTGAAGAGTAGGAGACAATGGCGAAGATCCAGAGCTGCGATGGTACAAACTAAATCTTGAATACATACTTGGCAAACATGATCGTTAAGACCAAGAGGAGAGTAATAAATTTCTGTAAGTCGTGGTTGAGGCCGAGGAGAGACCCTGCACTCCACTCCGACCAGACGAGAAGGGGCAGACTGACTTAAAATAATAATTTTTTCCAGCAAAAAAAAAAAAAATTTTTTAAAGTTCCCAGGGCACGAGACACGTAGACTAGCACTCAAAAAAAAACAACAACGCGACGCTCTAAAAAGACAAATCCCTGATAACAAAGGCAGTTAGAGAATCAACAATCGCACGCAAAAGTGCTAAGGAAAAAGAAAACGCGCACGCAATTCAAACAATCTTATAGATAAATGTTTTTTTTTTGTTTTTTGAAAGAAAAATTTAAAACAATAAAGATAAAAATAATTTCAGAAAATCTAACAAAAAATTTATAATTATTATTCCTACAAATAAATAGTGAATCCCGTCATTTCATGCATTCTCCTCATCAAAAAAATAAATTACTTTAAATCATGACTACGAAAAAAACAATTCGTAAGCCCTTTTACTATCCGTTTTTACGGTCGAAAGAATCCACACTTAAGGAAAAGTGGAAAAAATATTTTAGATTCTATGAACCGATTGTTGATCAAAAACTTCAAGATGAAAAAAAAACATCCAAGTCATAGCTAAATTATACACTTACCATGTTTAGTTCACAAGACGAGTGAAATATTAACTAGTCCCTTCAGCCGTGAAAACAAATCGATTTTATAAAGGAGAAAAGTGTCAAAATCACAAATTAGTCTCATATTTGCCTGGCCAGGTCAGAATTAGAGGAAAGTAATTAAATGTTTCCTCGAATCAAAAAAAAAAACTGATACGCGAGGGATAGTTAACCAAAATGAACACTCATAAGTCTGGAACAAAAAAAACATTAAAACAACGCGAACCGAACGCGTCATATGTACCCTTTAAATATATGTTAGGAGGGGGAACACGGTAACCTCCTAAGAACCAAACTCAAAGCGTCAAAAAACTTAGCCAACAACAAGGACACCTGTCTCTTACTGCCAAACAACTAATCGGTTCCATTTCCACAGTAAGAAAGACAGGAACTTCGGCTCAATCCGTTAGTGTAAAGCACACAACGAGGAAGAGGGAAGCGCATCGCGAGTACCACGATCGGTCAACATAGGGAAAACAGAGCAGCTAATGAACATAAAGTCGTAGCAATTGGAGCTAAAACACGTAAAATTCTGAGTTTCACTAACCCGTTCGAAAAAAAAAAAAACGGTACGCTACATACTTTGGATATGAATCTTCAGATTGGCGACTGTATTTGTAAGTGATTAAATTTATTTGAACTTGTTAGATGTGTGTTGAAAGATAGAATTATTTCTTGAACTCTCAGATTGGTAGTTAACATTAAGGTTTGGTGAGACCCTTTTAGAGTGGTCACTTGAGCACAATTTAGTAAGTTAATAGAAATTTACACTTTATTAGAATAATATAAGCTTTTCCTTTTGCATCTTAATTAAGCAGCTGCATTCATTTAGTGTTTAAAGAATAGCTATTCTGTTCATTTCAATTATTACCTTTAGAAGTTAAGTTCTTTTGCATATAATCTCTTTTTCGAATTTGATATTTATCTTGAAATAAAGATTAATTTTGTTATGATTCTAACACTTTGCCTGATTATTTCCTTTTGAGATAACTCACTTTCGAGTCTTTTTCACATTCATTTTATTTTACGAACCCGACACTGGCTGTTGATTATAAAGAAGATTTTTTATTGAAAGTTTTACTGTGATTGAGTTAGCCTATTCTGGGAGGGGAGGTCTACATTTTGGTCAACAGTGGAAAGTGTCACGCAACTAACTTTTCGTTTGATTTTAATGATAAACAACACATGTACGAGGGTGGGCTGAAAAGTAATGCCTCCAAGGCCATAACACACTTATTTTTTAACGAATTTAAAATTTTTTTTTTTTCAAATGATGGCTTATTTTGTTCTCTTTTCAATGCATTATTCCCTTTTCAACATAGTCCCCATCTCTGTCCACACACTTTTGCCAACGTGACACTAGTCGTGACATCCCGTCGGAGAAGTCCTTTGGTTGTTTTCGACACCAGGATCGAATCACGTCTTTCAGCTAGTCATCAGAGCTGAATCGATGTCCTTTAAGCAATTCTTTAAGCTTTGGGAACAAGTGAAAATCACTGGGAGCGAGGTCAGGGCTGTACGGCGGATGCGATAGAACCTCCATGAACTTCAGTCGCTGCAACCCTTCTTGTGTTTCTCGACTTGTGTGCGGACGTGCATTGTCGTGCTGCAGAATAGGGTCCATACTTTTCCGAACTCGGAGCAACCGGGCGCGAAGCTTCTCTAGCGTTTGCACGTACTGTTTTGAGTTGATCGTGGTTCCTGGTTCCAAGAAGTCAAGGTGGACAACACCCTGGAAGTCCCAAAAGATGGTCAACATGACTTTCCCTGCTGACTTGACAACCCTGAACGTTTTGGGACGTGGAGATGTTGCATGGCGATATTCCAACGATTGTCGTTTGTTCTCTGGGTCAAAATGATGTGCCCATGATTCATCCCCCGTGAGAATGCGCTGCAGAAAAGCCTCACCCTCACGCTTGTACCGGGCCAACAGATCCTGGCAAACGTTCTTTCTCTTCTCTTTGAGTTCAGGAGTGAGCATATGCGGTACCCAACGAGCACACACCTTACGATATCCCAGCAACTCGATTATGATAACGTGCACTCTCTCCTTGGAAATTTGGAGCTCTGTAGCGATGTCATATTGCTTAATTCGGCGGTTGGAACGAATCATTTGATCGACACGAACTCGATGTTGCTCGTCTGTTGCTGTGATTGGTCGTCCACTGCGGGGTTGATCAGCTTGCCGGGTTTCGTTCTTTCACTAATCTTGCCCATCTTCTCACTGTACTGACGTCAAAAGTTCATTGCCGTATACAGCTGTCATTCGGACAGGATCGCAACCTTCAGCTGTCAAAAACTCTATCACTGTGTGCTGTTTCAACCTGACTTCCATGTAGGTCACCATTATGTTTCATTTTCAGCACACCTACACCATCTAGTAACATAGACATAAAGTGTTTTTGAAAGAGAACAAAAGCCATCATTTGAAAAAAAAAATTTTTAAATTCATTAAAAAATAAAAGTGTTTTGGCCTTGGAGGCATTACTTTTCAGCCCACCCTCATATAATGTAAAATAATGCATCGAATAAAATACAATAGAAAAAAATCTTCTAAAACTATTACGTCCTAAGCATTTCCAACACTAAAACATCGGAATTCCACTCTTCGCCAGAGATATGTATTGGCGTTTACTTCATTGCAGAGTTGCTCTCGTATTCTTCAATAAATTACTAGCTTTCAAAGAAGGAAATTGCAAGAAAAAATTAAACCAGATTAAATATAGTAACGCTTTTTCAAATTAAGACAATCTTACAAGTCGGCATTTGAAATTTTTAATTGTAGCCCCTTATGTGGGAAAGGGGGAGGGGTGCCTCCATAATTAGTCACCATTCCAAATTTCGTGGAAAATAATCAGCTCGAAGAAAGCTGGCTTATAACCATTCTCATATTAATTTCCATAATTAACTTTTATAGCCCTCCAAAACAGGCTATATGCATTAGGGGAACTATAAAATTGTTTAACTTAGAATATTTTAATCGTCATAATCGTTACAAATTATGCATTTGTGCAAAAATCCCCGACCAGAAGTTATTGTCCGCCATCTTGGATTTCATGAAAAAATTGCAGACTTGTGGAATACCGACTTGCAGGGGGACCACTGTATTGTAATCCGCACAATGGTCTCAATGCCGCGAAACGACAATGACAACCGTTAACGCAATTAACAGACTTTGAACGAGATCGGATTATTGGCCTCTCCGAGGCTGGATGGTCAACCAGACGGATTGCTGTCCATGTGTCACGGGACACATGGATGGTAGGCCGATGTTGGAGGCAATGGCGAGAGGAAGGACACATGCCAGAAGACCAGGCACTGGGGCCCAGAGAAGCACGTCATCTTGTACCGATAGGCAGATACTGCAAACAGCATTAGCGGACAGAACCATCACCCTGCAGCAACTGCGCGACAACATCACTATTCCCGGTACTCCTCCAGTGTCAATAACGACAATAGCATGCCGGTTACACGCCACGACAATGTTTGCCAGGCGTCCATTGTTGTGTCTTCCTTTGACACCTGAGCACCGCGTGATACAACTGCAATGGTGTCGTGAACGAGTGGGCTGGCGAATGGAATGGCACCCGGTGGTCTTCAGGAATGAATCCCGCTTTTCTTTGGATACCGATGACACGACGTGGACAGGTGTGGCGCAGACCATTGGAACGTACCAATGAACAAAGCATCCGGTATCGTCATCGTGGACTAACACCCAGGATCATGATCTGGGGTGCCATCAGCTACAATACCAGAACGCCTTCAGTTGCCAGCTAAGGCAACCTGACAGCAACATGGTACGTCACAGAGACTTTGCAGCCCATATTACTGCCCTTTCTGCACACTATACCCGGCGCAGTCTTTCAGCAGGTTAACGCCAGACCACACTTGGCGAACATGAGTATCGCATGTCTGCATGATGTCAACTGCCTGCCATGGCCCGTGAGGTCCCCAGAGCTATCGCCAATTGAGCACGTGTGGGACATGGTGGGACGTCGTTTACGATCACCCTGCAATCTCCATGAACTGACACAGCTGGTTCACTAAGCCTGGGCAGACATACCCCAAGATGACATTCACCACATATATGATCACGTACACCTACGGCTGGAACAATGCATTGTCGCTAGAGGTTGTGCCGCAAACCTACTGATGTCACTCTCCGTTCATTGCAAAGCAGTGTACACCACCCTATCAAAAGTCATGGGACAACCCTGATTTGCATGAAAATGGGAAATTCCCTTGCAATTTTACTGTTGGCATTCTTCTCAGCACTACATAACAGAGAGTACACTATTATGAGACGATGCTTGCGTGAATGCTGTAAGAATGTCTCAAAGAAAAGAGCTTTCAAACTCCCAAAGAGGTACAATTGTTGGATGCCATCTTGCAGGCAAAACTGTTAGAGAGACGTCAACCCTCCTAAATATCCTGAAATTGACCATTCACAACGTCATCCGGGCATGGAAAGAGAAAGGCACCACATGTGTTCCGCCTAGGACTGGAAGCCCCAGGATCATGTCGTCCAGAGACCAAAGGGCTCTTCGTAAAGTGGTCACTGCAAACCATCACACTTTGCTTGATGTACTGACAAGATCGTTCATAGAGTCGACGGGAACAACTGTGAGCACCTTACTGTTCGCAGGGAACTGCATGCACTGGGTTTTTACGGCAGAGCAGCAGCCCACAAACCTCACATCAGCACCAGCAATGCAGCGAGGAGATTGCAATGGTGCAAAGAGCGACGACATTGGACTCTGGATCAATGGCCAATGGTTGAATGTGGTGAGTCCCGCTACACCATCTGGCAATCTGATGGATGGGTTTGGATACTCGTATGTTATCTGTCAAGCTGTGTTGTGCCCACGGTGAAATTCGGCAGAGGGTCGGTGATGGTGTGGGGGTGCTTTTCATGGTATGGGTTGGGTGCAATAGTTTCTGTGGACGGACATCTAAACGCAGAGTGTTACCAAGACATTCTGGACAACGCAGCACTCAAATCTCTCTGGCAGCACTTTGGCAATGGCCCATTTCTGTTTCAGCACGTTAACGCACCTTGCCATAAAGCAAGGGATGTAGGCATATGGTTTGATGAAAAGGGGGTTCGAGAACTTGACTGGCCTGCACAGAGCCCCGATCTAAACCCCATCGAACATCTGTGAGAGGGGCGGTTATAAAATATCTCAAAAAATATTTCTTTTGTTGTCTACTTCTGCGTGTATAATCAAAAATTATCAAAAGGATCTACTTGGATTTTTCATGATGTCTTCAACTTCGAGCCCCGATCTGAACCCCATCGACATCTGTGGGACGTGTTGGAACGTCGATTGTGTGCATGTGTGGAACGCCTGAAATCCGTGACCGAACTGTCCAAGACACTTATGGCAGAATGGCGAAATTTACCTGTCGAAACGTATCAAAAAATTTGCAGACAGTATACCCCAGAGAGAAGAAGCTGTGACAGCAGCAAAAGGTGGACCAACAAGATAATAAAATATGTACAGTTTTGAGTGTTTCTATTAAAATGATGGTGTCCCATGACTTTTGATAGGGTAGTGTATATTAAGTATTATATGCTAGTTTCGTTTGAAATTCATCAGACCGAAGTTCGTTTGAAATCACCCCCCCCCCCCAAAATAATATTTGAATTTCTTCTTGCCAAAGCTAATACGAAAATAAAAATAGAAATCTTCAAATAAAAAATGAATTAGCATAATGAACTATACATTGTGTATACTGTTTAATTAATGTACTGTGTGCCGTAAAATCCATTTCCCATCCAATTTTCCGTTATCATAGGCTAACTTGGGGGGGGGGGGAGTTATTTTCATACAAATTTCAATTTGACAAATTTCAAACGAAACTAGCATATAATGAAGGTGACCAGATGTTCCAGATTAGCCAGGACAGTCCCAGTTTTGAATAAAATGTCCCGGGTTGTCCCGTTTTTTTCTCAGAAAGAGTATTTTCTCACATGAACAATATCTGGAAAAGTGAAAAAACTCTGCTATATGTGAAAACATTGAAAGCTCTACTAATCACTAAGATTAATTATGGTCAAAGTTGTGTTGAATTTTCCAAATATCTTTTATCGAGAAAAGATCACTTGAAGGAAATTCATAGTTCTAAGAAGTACTAAATTATGTATGGATTTTGTTTGAATAAAAGTTCCATGAAAAAGATTTTTGTTTGTGTATTTTACTTGCTTTCTTCCAGTTGAATTTTGATAATCAAGACACGTCACTTTGGGTCATTTCCGACTTCATTTGATGTAACTTCCGGTACACGGCCATATGCCTTCACTTTCGGTTCCTGTCATCGCAGATGTCCTGCTTTTGCCTTTTGAAAATCTAGTCATTTTAATATAATACTTAATGTACTTGCATATTACTGTACATTATATAGTATATACAGTATACAACACATTAATTCCTTTTTTTTTCCTTCATTTTTTCGTCTGCAAAAGTGAATTCTCAGAATAAGATGGCGATGCCATACCTCCTGAAATTGTCCAAGAACGTTTTTTACATTAGATTAGATTAAGCACTCGCAAAGGAGTAATGGAAAAAGGTATAAAACCATCCAAAAAGCAAAATAAAAACTGTGGAAAAAGGATTAAAGGCTCGTAAAAGCCAAATCGTCAATGGAGACCAAAAGAAAACTAAAACGAGGTTAAAGAGGAAAAGGTGAAAATGAACTAAAACAGCGAAAAGAAACCTGGCCCTATAAGTTTATATAATACAACTTTAGACGGCGCTTAAAATGAATCCAAGACATAGGACATTGGGGCAAGGTACACTGCAGGACATTTACAGATATTATAAGGCAGATCGTTCCAAAGGGCAATAGCACTGTAGAGGAAACATTTAGATTTGAACCCTGACATTCTAAAAGGGATCTCAAACAGGAACCTTCTTGTTTGTCAAACACAGTTCCCTATCTTGAACCATTCTTTTACGAAGGCAGCTGGATGGTTTTTACCACGGATAGCGCTCACTAACTCAGAAATCAGCGCAGCCTTATAATTCTGTCTGTATAATTCTGTTATAGGCAACTGTTAGTCTTTTGAGATTAGCTGTAGATGTTGAAGACCAAAATAGGGCAGCATACGCCACACTACGGACTATGACAGCCATATTGAAGTGACACAATTGACTGATAGTTAAGAAAGACCTAAGCCTTTTCATAAGAGAGTTTTTACGGTAAAGTGATGTTATAAGTTGATCAATCATATCATGAAATCGTAGATTGGAATCAAAGGTTATACCCAAAATCTTAATTGTACCAATATGCGGTTCACTTTTGGCACACATTAGAATTTTAGACTTAGTACTATTGAGACTTAGGGCCAGTTCATTATTTACTTTCTCAGCTGAGAATTCTCAACTGTGTGTTCAGCAACAATACAGTGACATTGTTGCAATCAGGTCTTCCTCATCTTAACAATGTAAGTCCATTGTTGCAGAAGACTCATTTGAGAAAGTAGATAATGAACTGGCCCTTAGGCCTCTAGTACTATACAGTCGGACAGAAAAAGTAGATCTTGGTTGAGGAGTTTGATGGGATTATCAAAATCATGACGGGGAGATATAGTGAACAAGAAGTTGTCGTCCACATAACTCAGCAAATCGAAATTAAAGTGGTGACTATACAGAGAGGCAGTAGAAACCGCATAGAGTAAGGGGGCCAGGCCGGAGCCCTGGACTATGCCACGTGTAGAAGGTTTTGTAATTAGAGGATCATAGCAAATGATGTTGGTTCTGTCCTGGAGGTAATCATGAAGTAATTCTAAATAGGCACTAGAGACACCCAAAGCTTTTAGATCATTTAAAAGTTGTGGCCTAGAAATTGATTCAAAAGCCTTAGATATGTCTGTGTGAGCAATAATAAATTTACTGCCCTGGTCATAGGCAGTTACAGCTTTTAAATATATCTGAATCGGTACCCAAATGACCTTTTGGCCAGGCCTGCTACCTCTTTGTTGTTTCGGGATTTTTGTCCATAAATAGTCACTAAGGTTGTTAAAGACAGCTTTCTCGACAGTTTTTGTTACAGGCGACAAAACAGATATCGGGCGGTAATTGGTTATGTCATTCTGGTCACCCTCTTTGTAAATTGGGTTAATTTTTTCTGTTTTTAGGGCCCGAGGAAATTTTTTCTTTATAATTATCAAAATACATACGGTAAATAATAAATCATCTTAAGGCCGGTGGCATTAAGATTTTTAACTATCTTTGCTCTTGTGGTAAGGGGGTAGCTAGGGCCTTTGATCTTGACCTTTTTTATTAGTTTAACAAATTTCTAGCCATGGGGATATACTGGGTTCTGGAGATCTATCTTGGCACCTGACAACAGAATCAATTATGTTAAGAGGTTGAGGTAGATTCATAGGGTTAGTTACCCAATCTAGATACTTTCAATAATCATCTTGAGACATGCTAAGTTTCTTACAAATGCAACTGTTGCATATTAAATGCCAAATACATATAGATTTGGCATAATAAGCAACTGTGTCCTTTTCGGCCTCTCTAATTGCTTTTTTATAAACATTGTTGGCCTGTTTGTACTGCTGTAAAGATTGGTAGTCATTGAAAAGCATATAATTTCAGTATGCCTCTGTTTTGGTCTTCCATTTACTTATTAAGTCTATGTTCCACCATATTTTAGGTCTCCTGGGAATAACTTTGGCATTACAAAATTCAATTCCAGCGTTTATTGCTGCTGTCGTCACAAAAGTATTGATGTGATCCAAGAGTTGGTTGACGTCATCCATCTTTCTAAATTCATCGTGATTTACATTGTCAAGTTCTCTGTGGAACATTTCACATTCAAATTTGTTGTATCTAGGTAAAATCCTAGTTGTATAAATATTACCTTTAGCACAGGAGACTGGGAACATGAAAGTTATTTCAATCAACATATGGTCAAATTTAGATGGAGATGTATATATGGACTCACTATGCTGAATTGCTCCTGGCAGGTAAATATGATCGATTAACATAGATGAAGTTGTGATGACTTTAGTTGGAGAAGAAAACACTTGTTTAAACCTGAGGGTCTCCGTACTTGTGATTAAGGTCCTAAGATCCGGTGTTAGATGCTGGTAATTACAATTAAAATCACCAAGCACGAAATTGGCATCAGTAGGCTCAAGATTGTTAATCACAGTAGCACATTCTTCGATGGGGACGTAAGAGAGGCGGTAAATAGAGTAAAGGTGACCCAATTGTCGGCCACAAGACATTTGATGGTTAATGAGGTAAGACCTCCGTTACTAACAGATGCAAGTGTCATCTACAGCCAAGATGACAGCTCCGTCTCCTTTACATTTATAGCCGGGAAAGGAAACTGCATCACTTTCACAGTCAGGGGACAACGACGTTTCCGTAATAAAGCATAAGTCTATTGAATTCGTCAAATGAATATTTTTTACAGTACTTAATACATGAGTACATAATATATACTGTAATAATTTCGAAAAATGAACATAAAAATTAATGTAAACTACTGTAACTGTATTTTTGTCTTTTTCAAAATGAAATGACCTTTTATTATTTTTTTATGTTACTGTATTAAGAAACTTTCTGAAGAAACATGCGATATTAAATCTGATTTTTAAGTTTTTAATTGTAAAGATCATAAAGTAAAGATCATAAAAAAATAGCTTTTCAAAAAGATTGCAACTTCAAAACTGCCACGATCTGAAGTAGTTGCATTTTGTCCCGACTAACTTCTTCAAATAACTTCTTCAAATATAAAAACAATTCAAATAATGGATTGGTCACACTATATGTCACAATACAGTATTTCTAATGTAAAAATAAATTTACTTCTCAATGCAATACACAGTGTGTTGTTAGGTTAGGAAATAGTCAAACTATCAAACCAACCATACGTTTACTTTTTTTTTTATAGACATACCATCAAGCTATGTTTTTGTTTAAATTGATGAACAACTTCTGTTTTTTGCCTTTAAATCCAAACACACAACATTTTCACCTCACTCTGTCTCCTAAACAGTTGGATGAATTGAAAAAACATCGAGAATAAAACATTTTTCAATTTGTGTACAATTTGAGAATACCATTAAAAATAGAGGTTTCCATTGCACATTTCAAAGTTGACTTCCATATGGCATCAGTTTTTTTGGAAACGGAATGAATATAAAAAGTGCAAAAATTCTTCCATTGAAAATACTCTGTCATATTTGTATTTTAGTAGTTGACAATTGGTTCATTTTAGCTAAGACAGCCTGTATAATACCAATGTCCATTTTTCTTTTCACTGAAAATAATTAAAGTAGCCTTGTGATTATCCGAATTAATTGGGGCTGAGACTTCCTCAGATACGAAAAAAATTTGGATATATGGAGATCTGGTATTAATGGGTTAGAGAACTTGATAACTAGCTGCATTAATGTAAAGACAGTGTTTATTTAATACATACATTAAAAAACAATACATACATATGTAATTACACTACATGTAGTAAGATAAACAAAAGATTTTGAATTAATTTTTTGCAACAAAATTCTTTTATTATTTTTTTTAAATTGAGGTCTCGCATTTGCTCGAATAACTGCCAGTCTAGTGTGTTATGGTTGTGTTCATTCTAGAAGATTTTCTCACGGTGTTACAGAACTTGGAAAATCATTTACCAGAAGAACTCAAATCAGTTTTAGAATGGTTTACAGATATACTTATGTTGGTTGCTTTTAAAGACAAGCATTAGAGCCCCTCCTGATTTAAATTTCAAATGTTTGTTTATTTATCAGTAGACAATTAATGGTCAAGATAGGAAAAATAATTTAGCCAAAGCTTGCCATTGGACATTACATCTGGAATTCATTTCATCAATTTTAGGATCAATTAACTACAGGGTGGCTTAATTAAACTTTCCCTACTCGCTTAACCGTCACTATGTGGAAAACAAGTGATCGCACAAGCAGGAACCATAACATGAACATTGCTAAGGACATGAGGAAGAGAAATAATGAATAAACAATTTTCTTGAAACTGTTACGCGCGCCCATGAGTAGTATGAGTTCGGAACCGGCACAGAGAATAAAGCTTGATGCAGATAACGTTATTTAGAAAACAGAATAACCTTTAATCAGCGTAACTACTATACAGTTGTATAAAAACCAGAAATAGAAGCACCGGTGCTACCATTATATAATATGCCTAAATTAACTACTGCCTAATTTAAATAATCTCAACTCAGTTGGTCTCTACTAACAGGCTAATGAAGTTGCATCATTAACGGCCTTTCGCATGTTGTCAGGATATCAATGTGAGCGGCGCAGGCTCTCATTACAAAGGGACGGTTGCTTAACAGTATTATAAAACAACACCAGCGTTCCCGCTGTGTAATCGATCACAAACAGCTGGCAATAACAAAGCCCACACTCAAATATTCTACCTTAAACACATGGAGAGCGTTATGTGTCTCTTTTTACTGTCGAGGAGGGACACGGAAACCTCCACTGAGTATGCCTGTTACTCTCGGAGCAACCACCTTTTATTCACCCGGGTCGCTAATCTCGAGGTAGGAGAAATTGGGTCTGCAAATTGCCGGTTCTCTTCCAACTAGGAGTTTCAAGTGCTGCATAGTGATACACACGAACTCTACAAACAATACGCCTTCACACTAGGATTGTGTTCCCCTGGCTCCCATTCCGTGGCTAACCATGATCAGCCTCTTACAATCCTCTACTCCTGTGCAACCCATACACTATTATACATCTGTACATTATAATCTTTACGTTAGTTACAGAAAGTATATGTAAAATGAACGCATTCAGACACTCCTACTACAAATTAAGGTGCAATTGCCCAGCCCCTTTTCCGTCGAGCGTGGAGCCTACGTTTACACCGCCGCTATGTACACACAGTTATGCTGTTGTGCTCCGCACAATGCTGAGGAGGTTCTTAGACAGCGCCATGCACATTACTGAAACCCAGAACACCAACCGTGACAGATAATTAATAGTTTCTGTTACACAGATCCGAATTGTTCCGCACCAGCAATGCAATACTACAGATAGCCAGGCGTGGGATTTATATTAGAATAACAGGAATAATCTCACCCATAGAAAGTCATCCTTTCAGATAATTCCAATGTTGCAACCCTTTTATCTTGGACGATATATACAGAACCACAAACAATTTGTTTGGTATAGAGGAAGCAAACTAAAATTGAATAACAGCCTCTGTGGCACAGCTCAGTATCATAATTAATATCGAATGTCCAACATGACTGCCCAACATCACTATACACTACATGATCAAAGGAGTTGGGACACCCCTGTGAACACCTGGGGTGTTTCTCCTGGACTGGACTGGGCCCGCTCATCAAGGTGGACGGAAACCTCAATGCTGATGGCTACAGGACCATTCTGGATAACAGGGCACTTCCAGCGCTGTGGGAACACTTTGGTGACGGGCTGTTCCTCTTCCAGCACGACAATGCGCCTTGCCACAAAGCAAGATCCATATCCGACTAGTTTGACAAGATGCGGGTTGAAGAACTGGATTGGCCCACCCAGAGTCCTGATCTCAACCCCATCGAACATATTTGGGACGAATTGGAACGACGTGTGAGATCCAGGATGGTTCGCCCTACATCTGTCCAGGAACTGACCACGACACTCCTCGAGGAATGGAGGTTAATACCTGTGGACACATACCGTAAACTTGTGGACTGTATGCCATGTAGGGTGGAGGCAGTGATAGCAGCTTGGGGTGGTCCTACACACTACTGATTGAAGCTTTTTGCGGCTTTATGGTAGAGCAACAGATGTCCCAACTCCTTTGATCATGTAGTGTATTCTATAAGGAAAAATTATAGCATCCTGCCTTCACAACGGCAGATAAAGAACTACTCTTTAATAAAAAAGAAAAAGAAAAACCCGCGCTTTTTACTTCTCACAATACAGAAACAGAGAGTAGCCTTTTCGGCAAATATTATAATTAATGTCCTGAACAAATGCATCTCAACAATAAAAAACGGAAAACTGTTTATGCATTGTTGCTCTGTGGAGCAACGTTGCATACACGTAATAAAACTCTAAATTAAAATGTAATAATTAACACTATAATAAACAATGTTGCAATAACAAATAATCAATTAATGAAAACTTTCTTATAATGAAACATGCTAAACAAATATGATCCTTTTATCATAATGAGACATAAAACTTACTGTCATAACATGGCACATACACCCTCTATAAGATCCTAATTATTCAGAAATATTAATTGCATTCTTTACACAAGAAACTTACAAACTAAAAAAATAAACCATGTTTTGCATATCAAAAATTAGCCGAGGTTCTTTACAGCTCACACCATCCCAAAGATTCTCCTCTTTGTACTTGGATCCAAACCTCTGTCAATCAAAGGGGTTTTCAAACTCTGCCGATCAAAGGGTTTTTAACCTCGTCCAAATCAGTGCTATGGCCCATTACTTTTCTTGGTACCACAACGGGTGTGACTTTAGGCGTTGCTTGAGGCACCTCCCGTTCATGCGGAGTGTCCTGTGCTTCATAAACCCCCTCATTAGTTTCCCCAGATGCGTTTCTTTCATCTCTCACTTCTTTTAACGCTAGAGCAGGCTCCTGGCTCTGCTTATTCAGAGCAGCGTCCATAGGAGGGCATTTACAACGAGGTCCCTTGGTCATAGCCTGACACAATAAGTCATGTTGGTGAGCCCAGCGGATATCACCCCAGTTTACTCCTATTAAGTTAAGCCATCCTGTGCCAGGATCATAACCTCAAACGGCCCAAAAGGCCTCTTCAGTTTCCTCCCCGCTCTCCTACATACCCAGAGCACCACCTGGTGGTCACAGTCTTTTTTTTACTGCCTAACCGAGTGAGCTCCTTCATAAGTGTATATGCCTTCCTGCCCCAAATACAGGCTGCCACAGTATCACTGGACTTACCACTGCTCCGGGGTGAAGCCAATAGATGAGCACATTGGAATGATATCCCATGCAGGATATCAATCCCAAGTAATCCATCGTACGATCGATCACCGAATGAATGCACCAGAAACTGGCAGTGTCTCCTGGCATTCCCCTGAATGACTACCTTAAGATACACTGCCCCGTCAATCTGGACGCATCCACTGTTGATCCCCCATACGATGTAATTCAGGTCGATGTATTGGACATTGGGTATTACTTTGCAGGCCTCTTCATCAATGAAGGACACCTGCGATCCCGTGTCGACGAGCATGCGGAGGACCTGCCCCTTTACATGCACGTCGATCTGGTACAAACCATTCCTATCCTGGGGCGAACTTAATGGCCCGATCAATCTTGGAAGTACCTGTTGATGGCTTCACCGGTGGGTTTCTACACTCCCGTGCGAAATGCCCAATTTTGCCCCACATGAAGCAAGCACGCCCACCTTTATATAGCTGGGAGGCCTTACCCTCCCTCCCTTACTAGTTGAGCGACTGAATCACTAAGGGAGTCCATGGACTGACGCAATGCTCCATCATACATCGCAATTCTTTGATTTCGCCTCTGCATCCGCAAGGATTACGTGAGCTGCTTTCACATGCGGCGAGGCCCTTCACTGAGGTCGCGACTGCAGGGATAGGAGCTTCTTGAGCTGTTGCAACTGAGGTCTGGACTGCAGGGATAGGAGCTTCTTGCCACAACACGTGACTGCTGGCCTCACCTTGGGCTGCTGTTCCAAAGACTCCAAAGCACTCCGTACGGCATCATCGTACGTTTTTGGAGCTGAGGATATCATCATCTTCCTGTGAGCCAGCAGCGCACTGTTGCGAAAGCGTTGCAACAGCATCTCTCCCCGCTTTGCAATCCACTCGGGTGAGGACTGGAGGAATCGGTTCATGGCCAATTCAAGCCAGCTGGCAAAGTCTGCCACCGATTCCTCCCGGAGCTGCACCACGTTATATAATTCCTTTCCATAATCGCGTTCAATTTTCGTTTTCCCAAAAACTTGGAGTAACCGATTTCTTAGCACCATGGAGACCTCGACATCAAATAACTCGATATCAGCGGCCTTCCGGGCAGCGGCCCCCTTCAGTTTGGCCTTGGCAACAGTGAGCTTCACCTCGTCAGTCCATGAGGCCACCGTGCCATTATTGTCGATGATGCCAAGGAGACCCGTGATGCTAAACTGCCATCACCAGAGAACGTGGGGACCGTTCCTGCATACCCCGCCACCTGAGGAGGAGCAGGAGCTGCTTGGGCTCCATCAGGGCCGACCACAGGCATTATAAACCCTCCTACCCACAGACAATTAATTACCTAAGATTAGTTCCGAATCAATGGATATCTGCACCAAGGATTCTCTAATCCGGGAATTCCGGATTACCAGTCACTGTTCGGGCTCCAAAAATGTTATGTGCGCCAGTGAGGTTTAGCGATTGTATTGAGCCGCTCGGGCGTCCAACATTTTTATATTGGATGATATACAGGGTGAATACAAAAGTCTGAACCCCCCTTTTGTTTTTTGAACCAAAGCAGATATGTCAATTTTGATGAATCCAATGAATAGGAAGTTGTGGGTGGCCTATCCCATGGTGCACTTTTCATCTCAAATATGCAAATTAGGACACATTCAAAATTTATCTCAAAAACCTAAGGGATAGAGAAAAAAACCCAATTGCAAACTTGTTCAGCATAAAAAAACAAACAAAACAAAAAAAATCATCCAAATTGGACCAACCAATCACCCACAATCACGTGGTGAACTGTTTGTAGCTTACAAACAGTCACACTGCACAAGGAAAACTGAATGTTGATATTTCCACCATGTAAAGCATGCAAATCAAAAAATTAACATAAATTACCATACTCACATTCACTTTCATGTGGAAAAGCAAATAAAAGGCATGTTTCAGCACACAGAAGACAGAACAATTCCAGGATGGCAAGCTACACTGTTCCGGAAATGGTCAACATGATCTTCTGCTTCGGAGAGGCAGATAAAGAACTACACTTTAATAATAAATAAAAAAAAGTGCTTTTTGCTTCTAACAATACAGAAACAGAGAATAGCCTTTTCGGGAAATATTACAATTAATTTCCTGAACAAGTGCATCTCAACAATAAAAAACTGAAAACTGTTTACTGAAAACGTACGGAGCAACGATGCATACACGCAACAAACCTCTAAATTAAAATGTAATAATTAATACAATAATAAACAATGTTGCAATAACAAATAATCAATTAATGAAAACTTTCTTATAATGAAACATGCTAAACAAATACGATCTTTTAATCATAATGAGACATAAAATAAACTCACTGCCATAACATACTCAAACTCATTTAGCGCATACTGATGTCATACAATTTGCCTGTTTTTTGTGGACGTAGCATCCTAGTTCTTTCGTATAGCAATATTCTCAAGTGTAGCTGCAGCGTTGCTGTTATTTTGATAACGAGCTTTACCAGTAATGCCCTACTCTTCTTGTCCAACCCCATGTTAACTTTTCAACGATTGCACTGCTACTGTTTGTTAGGCTAGCAGCACCTGGTGATCTTGTATGGCACTAATGGAAATGATGAACCATGCAAATGTCGTGGCCTATAATCTGGATATTACCCCTACAGAGTTTGGTATCCATACTGAAAATAGTTTCCTATCTAGGATGGGTTAAGTAGGGAAAGTTTAATTTATAACCAATCTGTATATTGCTGCTGTCATTAATATACAAACAGGGCTGGAATATTATAGAATATATTCCCTATTTGTATGAGCAGTGAAAATTACTGCATTCCTTGGTAAACATGTATCTGAGTATGCCAAGGCTCATACTAATTCAGCATTCGTGAATACTTACGGAAAATAAAGATAAAACTTAATGAAATGTTAATGCACTAGCAGCATACACTTTCAATATAATTTCTTATGTAAATTCCGATTTATTCGCCGCTATAAAGTTAGTTATCCAGACCACCACACTGTAAGCTGAGATCTTAAGCAACACCCCCTATAGAAGAAAGCCTCTGCACACATGACGTCATGAAGCTGTGACGTAGACAGAGTAGTGCACTATTCTATCACTAAGACATGTGCTTCGGATACGCTTCAGTTGCCTTTAATTTTTGCAGTGTTGTGAACCGCGTGGTCAGGAACTTTTATTGTCTATTAATCAAGTTATCAAAATGCCGTACATGTGTTCAGTTGCCAACTGCCGTGGAAATTACAGAAATGGACCTCGGGTTTCTGTATTTAAGTTTCCCAATGATTCAGATTTGAGAAACCTGTGGATTCACCGGCTCATGCGTAAAGATTTTGAACCGTCGTCAAATTCAAGAGTAAGTACAATAATTTTCATTCCCATTAAATTGTAATATAATGATATGTAAGATAATTTAATTACTTTAGATATATTATAATGTAATATAATTATTACCTTGATATATGTAATCCAATCCAATAATTGGTGTAGTTTAGGATTCCCGATTGTTTTTTTTTTTTTTTAATTCTTTTAAGATTTCATTTACAAGACAAAGCGCAGTAAAACCAAATTTCAGTTACAAAATACAGTATATTATAATATATTAAAACCCATCGGGCATGTATTATACAATCGGCATAATGCAATGACATTGTATCTTAAAGTATGTTGTATTACTTTGCGATAACTTTTCTATAAGTATCGTTAATACAATACTTATTATATTTAAAATACTTATTTGCAATCACAAGTACAATACTTAATAGTGATGCTTTATGGGTCTTAATGTGCTATAATATACTGTATTTTGCTTTCCATTGATTTATTGATAATAATTTAATTCCATATATTATAATGTAATATAAAGCAATCGGACAATCTTTTCGGTTATTGTGTAATTTAGGTTTCCCCTAAACTAATTTATTATTATTATTTTTTTAATTTTTAAGGTATCGTTTACAATACAAAGCAAAATACAGTAAATTATAATATATTATAGTCCA
The DNA here is from genome assembly GCA_023313115.1 of Rhysida immarginata. Taxonomy (NCBI): domain Eukaryota; kingdom Metazoa; phylum Arthropoda; class Chilopoda; order Scolopendromorpha; family Scolopendridae; genus Rhysida; species Rhysida immarginata. The sequence continues at coordinate 2,376,675 of JAHWFO010037430.1, forward strand.
TAAGTGTTGCCATAAACATATATTGATATTGTAAGCTATTGTGCAGTGTATTGCTTTTCTATATCATAAAGACTATATGTATTGTATTATAATTGTTTATGTATTAGGATGCTTATGGGCTTTAATGTAATATAATAAATTCTGTTTTGCTTTATACTGATTTATTGATAATATAATTCATTACTATTCATTAATCATTAATATTTGTGTGAAAACCATTTTAGTTAATTGTTCCTATAACTGGTATTATTTTACACTAATATTAATGAAATACCTGTAGATAAATGAATATGTGTACGCATGTAATAAAATGTATTGGTTTACATGTAGGTATGCGAACTTCACTTTCGTGATGAGGACATCATACGTAAAACTGGAAAGCTAATTGCAGTTGATCTTGCATATCCAAGGTTGAAGAAAGATGCCGTGCCCATTCAACTTCCAGGCTGACCTGAATATTTGCAACCAACAATTACAAATGCTAGAGAATCTCCAAATTCCAAGCGACAAAGAAGAGAAATTGAAAATTTGCAAGCAGCACTGGCTGAAAATAGTAAGACTAAACTCTTGTATGATGCTTCCAGAACATTCAGCGATCTGTGTGAACTGCAGAATTGCATTCAACGAGAGAATATTCCAACATTTTGGAAATCTATGTACACAGGAGAACAAATTTTGTTTGTGAATTTGTGCTTTGACCCGTCTGCTCAAGTTCATTGTTCAGTAGTTGTCAACAGTGATCTCATTGTATCAGCTTATGTGGGTAAAGTAACGTTAAATGAAATTGGTAAGTTCAGTTTGCCTTTTACATGCAACCATGTGAATGATTTGATTTCTGTCTTAGAACAAGTTATGATTATTGGTGCTGTAGAAGTTAATTCTTGTGATGATGCAGAAAACATATTAAGTTTATCTATTAAGTTGTTAGAAAAGGTGTATCTGTTGAAAAAAGAACATGCTTTGACATTTATTATAGAACAATTAAATTTTCTAAGGTGTTCTAAGCAGCAAAAGAGGTACTCATCAGATACAATGATTTTTTCAACTTTGTTGTGTTCAATCTCTCCACATTGCTATAATTTTTTACGCAGCTCTGAAAACCTAAGTCTTCCTCATCCAGCAACTCTTTGTCGTGTTTGTAACAAATTTGTTATTAGCTCCCAGGATGAGCAGTCCGATGACTATTTCTTGTCTTACATTAGTCAGAAGTGTTCAAGCTTATCCAAAGAAGACAAGATTGTTGTGCTTATGATGGATAAAATACATATCAAACCACATTTTGACTTTGTGGGTGGCAATATTGTGGGCAAAGCATTTGACAGAACAGAAGCAGCTACCAGTGCTTATGTCTTCATGTTGCAGAGCATGCTGTCACAGTTTAAAGATGTTGTACACATCCTTCCAGTTCAGAAGATCACTGCACAAGTTCTTTAAAGTATCGGTTTCACTGTCATATGCATTGTAACTGATAACAATTCTATTAACCGAAAGGCAGTTTCCATGTTTGCCTCTCCATCAAAATTAAATATTGTGTACCAGCACCCTTGCAATTCAGAAAGGCCATTGTTTTTTGTTCTAGATTCTGTACACATTCTAAAATGCATTCGAAATTGTTGGATAAATCAGCGGAATGATGGTCAGTGTTTTTATTTCCCAGATTTCGAAAGACTAAAAGGCATAAAAACTTCATGCTTTAGAGCTTTAAAGAAGCTCCATGAATGTGAAAGTGAGTCGCTATTAAAATATGGGTATGGATTAACAGTGAAGGCACTTTTTCCTGCAAGTTTAGAGAGGCAAAGTGTAAAACTTGCTTTACAAATATTCAACAAAATTGCTGCTGAAGGTCTCCTTCATCTAGGTCGAAAAAAATCTTACATTATCAGGACACTTCTGATTTTCTGAAAATAATTTGTACTTGGTGGGACATTGTTAATGTGAAGACAATTTTTAAAGGTCACCACAGAAGAAATCTGTATGAGGAACCATTTACAAATGATGATGACAATGTGAAGAATGTGTTTCTAAATCAGCTGTTATATTGGTTGCAGTGTTGGAGGGATAAGGGTTCTACAACTGGAAAACTTAGCACTGAAACTCATACAGCAATTGAACACACCACAACGGCATTCATTAAACTGACACATTATTGTATTGAAAAATTGGGTTTTAAGTATGTACTCCTAGGCAAGATACAGACTGATGCTCTTAGAAGGCAGATTTGGGAAATATCGGCAACTTTCAGGATCCCAATACAATATCTCTTTACGACAAATCTATGAAAATGAAAATAAAATTAGATTGCAAAGTTTGTTATCATTAAGAATACACTCTGCCAAATGTGGACGTATACCTTTAGATGTTGATGACAATAACCATGACTGGGAAAAAGCAGATGAGAATGATAGCAACAATTTGGCAAGAGCAATATTAGAAAGTGAAATAGATCTTGATGATGAAGCATCATTACTACCACTGTTAACATATGTTGCAGGATTTTGTGCACGCTCTGCATTAAAAAAAACTCCAGTGTGATCGGTGTAAAACATTCCTTATAACAGAATGGTCATTACCTATGGGAACAGTAGAATCAGAAAATGAAATATGGATTTCAATTTTTGATAGAGGTGGTTTAATGTATCCTGCACCTCACACATTAAATGTCATTTCCTATTGTTATATAGTAATTAAGAAATTAACTTCTCCAGAGTTTGAAAATGATTTTCTTGGCATGAGAAACCACCATGCAATAGCAGCCAATATTGTCCTACGATTTTTAGATCACTGGAAAATCTTTGAACATTTTGAAACTTGTGAGAATGATCACAACTCTCAGACAGTATTACATATTTTAGTACGTTGTTCATGCAACATTTTCCTCAATAATTATTGTAAGCTGCAAAATGATGTTTCAAAAAAGGAATCAAAAAACCGCAAATTGAGTACTTTAAATAAATAAAATAAATGAGCTTTTCTTTTAGTTACATGTGTTCTTAATGTGAACAAAATATGAGGAAACCACAAATCCACATGAAATTATTTTTATTTTCTATTTTATATTTTTAATATTTGTAAACGAGTCATTCTTATATAATTTTTTTTTGATATTTTTAAACAAGTCATTCTTTTATCATTTTTTTTAATATTTTTAAATGAGTCATTAAAAATTCCTTATATTTTGTCCACATATGTGTTCATTATTTATAATACCAATTAATGTATATAATTATTTGTGATCTCCAAGATAATAAAATGCTTTCGAAAAATTGTTTCAATTGTATTGGTTTGGATATTATACGGTCAGTTATTTGACCTTTGATTTTTTAAGCGTACATTTAATTCATTAAATATTAGTTTTTAATTTTGAAGAATTTAACGTTACAAAATAAAAAAAAAAAAAAATTAGTAACGTTTAAAAAATAATTAAAATAGAATAAAAGATATTATATAAAATAAAAAATTATTTAGTAAGTATAAAAAATAATAAAAACGGAACAAAAATATATAAAATAAAAATAATTAAAATAAAAGATATAATAATTTATTTAATAAAGTATAAAAAGCGTTTTATACCCTTATATAAACTTGAATATTTTTAAGAAAAGCAACTTTTATAGCTCTGTGATGCATCCCTTCTATATGCTTGTTGCACTACTCATCATGACGTCACGAGGTCGTGCAGAGGCTTTCTTCTATAGGGGGTGTTGTCTTAAGCCCGCTACTCTATATAAAAGGGCTACTTTTCGTAAGTATTCACAAATCCTGAATTAGTATGAGCCTTGGTATACTAAAATAACATTTATCCATTCATTCTGCTATTATTTCTATGCCTTTGACGTAGCATATCGGAATTTGTGGTTTTCTATAGACTGATGCAAAGAATTCATAAAGATTCAGCAGTATATAAAAGATGTATTAAAGATCATCAGCAATTGGCAAAGCATAAAAGGTACCAAGACGTTTATAAGAAGATTCTTAGAAGAATCTCATGGAAATTTTAGAATATCATAAAACTATTTATTGGGTTAGTTCATTCCATTTTTAATATTTATTATTATTATTATTATTATTATTATTATTATTATTATTATTATTGTTGTTGTTGTTGTTGTTGTTGTTGGGGAAACTAAACTCTGATCTAGTCCGGACATCAAGTCCCAGAGGCGGACCCAAGAGAGGGCCAAGCCCAAGGGATTCAAATTCAAGGAAGGGAAAAATTGCACGCTCATGGGTGTAGGAATTTCCTTACTATGTGACATGTGTTTAGAATTGTGCTTTCTGTAAGGTTTTGTATAAGTGTCGACAGGCTTTTGTGTAGTGAGTGTGGAATAACCCCAGTGGCAGAAAGAATGACAGGAACAATGTGTACTCTGTTAACTCCCCAAAGGCATTTTATTTCATGTGCAAGATCCGTATATTTAGTGATTTTGTCAGTGTATGTATTTGTAAATTGTGTGTGTTGGGGATGGATATATCAATTATACAAGTCACTTTGTTTTGCTTATCTACTAGTGTAATGTCTGGTCTCTTTTGAGGGATAGTTTTGTCAGTGATTATAGCTCTGTCTAAATATAGTTTATGTGTGGTGTTCTCTAAGACAATGTCTGGGATATATTTTTAGTATAGAGTGTGGATGTCCCTAAGCTTGTGTATCTTAGCTAGATGTTGATGTAGGCTACCTGGTTATGTCTGTGTGAATATTTTGCAACTGGATATGACGTGTTGGATGGTTTCCTCTGAGATAATGGCATTTCCTGCAAGACCCATCAGTAGTGATGTGCGATACCAATGAAGCATCGATACTTCCGGTATCGAGTACTTTAATAAAATACTCGATACCAATATCAAGTACTCAATGAGAAAGTATCGATAGTATCGAGTAAAAATGAGTATTTATTTATATGGTAAAATGCATTTCTGAGAGGACGTCGAACCTATACTGGAGCACGTGGAGGCTAACATCACTCATTACAATTAGACCTCACTACTATTACTAGGAGGCTATCATCACGTGTCCGAGTCATTAGCTTTTTTTTTTTTTATTTCCCGTGCGTCCATAGAGCAAGGCGTGAGCTCGACAGCTCAACCTCGTTAGGAGAAATAAAAACAAACGCTTCGAAAGATACTTCCCTAATCAGTAGGCAGCCACTGGAATAAAAGCGTTAAAATATTCAACAGATTCTGAATTAACGCTGAAAATCGAACTTCTTCATTAGGTGACTCATAGGTTTTTTCAGTATCGGGTATCGATATGCAAAGTGAGTATTTTTTCAAAGATACTATCGATACTTGAGCCGTATTACTATGTACGATACTTGAGTACTCGATACTGGCAAGTATCGATACTTTTTGGTATTGGTATCGGTATCGGCACAACACTAGTCGAATCTTTGATATGTTTTCTGTAGCTTTTAGTGTTAATAACCTGGTCTTGTATGGCAATCATGGTTCCTTCAGTTTCCCCAAAGAGGCTCCCTTCACTAAACCAAAAGTTCAACGTTTTTTTGTTGACGTGCAGCTGGTTGAGCTCAGAAGGATGTCTACCGTGGAATTGCTTTCCGGGCCATGATTGAAGTTTAGTTCATGTTGTAGGAATGTTTTGGGTGTTCTGCATGTTGTTCAGATTCAAAGGTGTGTATTTTGTATTAGCCATGCAGACTGCTTTGTGTAATGGTGATGTGTGTTGTTTAGAGTTATTATTATTATTATTATTGTCATTGTTTGGAGAAACCAAACTCGGATCAAGTCCGGAAGCCAATCCCAGAGGCGGACCCAAAAGAGGGCCAAAGCCCAAGGGACTCAAATGCGAGGGAGGGAAAGTTATCCACTCGTGGGAGTATTGATGTTTGAGTGTAGGAATTTCCTTACTATGTGACATGTGTTTAGAATTGTGGCTTTCTGTAAGGTTTTGTATAAGTGTGGGTTTAAATTTAGTGTTGATAGGCTTTTGTGTAGCGAGTGTGGAATAATCCCAGTGGCGGAAAGAATGATAGGAACAATGTGTACTCTGTTAACTCCCCAAAGGCGTTTTATTTCGTGTGCAAGATCCGTATATTTAGTGATTTTGTCAGTGTATGTCTTTTGTAAATTGTGTGTATTGGGGATGGAAATATCAATTATGTAAGTCACTTTGTTTTGCTTATCTACTAGTGTAATGTCTGGTCTGTTATGAGGGATAGTTTTGTCAGTGATTATAGCTCTGTCAAAATATAGTTTATGTGTGGTGTTCTCTAAGACAGTGTCGGGGATATATTTATAGTAAGGAGTGTGAATGTCCCTTAGCTTGTGTATTTTAGCTAGATGTTGATGTATGATGTTGGCTACCTGGTTATGTCTGTGCAAATAATCTGTCTGCGTGAGTATTTTGCAACTGGATATGACGTGTTGGATGGTTTCCTCTGCGATATGGCATTTCCTGCAAGACCCGTCAGTCGATTCTTTGATAATATGTTTTCTGTAGCTTTTAGTGTTAATAATCTGGTCTTGTATGGCAATCATGGTTCCTTCAGTTTCCCCAAAGAGACTCCCTTCGCTCAACCAAAAGTTCGACGCTTTTTTTGTCGATGTGTGGCTGGTTGAGGTCAGAAGGATGTCTACCGTGGAGTTGCTTTC
>JAHWFO010037430.1:2397951-2437238 GCA_023313115.1 Rhysida immarginata
ATAATAATAATAATAATAATAATAATAATAATAATAATAATAATAATTATTTGTTATTCTTGGTGGCTGAGAGCATAAGGCGCAGGTCTTGCTGTCTCGAAATCAATGAGTCAGGGGTTTGAATCCCACTGAGGGCATGGATGTTGTGTTTGTCCCCTTTTCATCCATTACTCTAGAACTTACAATTCCAGTTTCAAGTTTGAATCGGGTATAGTTATACCGCAAGATTTAGAGCCCTGAGTGGAATGCTCGTTTAACAGAAAAGGTGGAGTACAGCTCTTGCTCAAGACCATTGTTGAAATGATGAATTATTTCATCATATTGAATTTTCGCTAACGCATTTGTCTTCAGAGCAGTGATTAAATTTAATTGTTATTTTACGAGATTTTATTTTATTAATTTGTGTATTCATTTTATTTATTCATTTAGTCTAGTTTATTTAATTAATTATTTGCTTTATTTATTTTATTTTTTGTATTTGTTTATCATTTAAATAATGTATTTTTATATTAATTATATTATTTTATTTATTAAATTTATTTTTATTTATCCAATTACATCATAATTTTTTCATTTTATTTACACATTAATTTTATAGCTTTTTCATTGAAATGCCAAATTGTATAATGCATAAACATTACTGCAATGCTGCTCTTGAGACTCGTCCTAAGCTTATAAACAGTATATTTCAACTTTGCATTCAAATGTTTTTGGTTCATCTTTGGATTTTATGGTGTCTAACCATTCATAAAAATAGACCTATTAAATTAATCACATATTCATTTATATAAAATCAGCGACGGTGAACTTTGTTACAACAAAGAAAAAAATCTAACAATGGGTTACTTCCCGATTATACAAACGGGTGGGTTCGCTTCTGGTTATAAATAATTTTTTGAACTTATTTTTATCTTAACAAACAAATTTAAAAATAAAACTGTAAATTCAATATAAAGTTTTATAGTATACGAATCCTTCTTTTAAAAATAACATAAATTTAGCATAATTTTAGAAATAACAAATTTAACATAATTTTAAAGTAACATGCATTTAACATAATCGAAAATTAATAAAATAGTTTTTAATTTTCTTGAATGGGATTTGAACGGATTTTCAGCACTCGGTATGTGATCTTCGCCTTCTTCATCATCCCGCCATTCGTCATCAGAATACTTACAAATTCCTGTTTGAATAATTATACAGTTGAACCTCGATAACTGGAAGAAAATATCCATTTATCTGGAATAGGGTGTTTTCGTTTAAAAAAAAAAAAGTACATTACTTAATACTAACTGATTTAAACAGTGTCTAATGTTTAATTTAACATTTTAAAATTATCAGTTATCACAAAACAAAAGAATATTCCGCTTCTGCATTCGCACATGGATTTTTTTTCAACTACTAATCCCACAAGTCTCCTCTCGTGCTTTTTGATTTACCTCATAGAGTAAATTAAGCTAACTAAACGATATATTTTAGAGAAAATTTGTGTGTTGCACCGAACGCTGGGTGTCTTCACAGAAGGATGCTGTGTACTAAATTCCGAATGACAACGGACAATCGAACAGTCTAGTGTATCGATATTGGAGTGGAATTTGAAGCATAGCTTCCATAATATTACCCTTCATAAACATATTCCAAAGGAAGTGTGATGTATCCACAAAGATTATCCACAGTAAGAACGAATAAAATTACCTCCTCTTGCTGGAGGGAAATTTGACTGAAGATTGTCTGAGCTTGGATATTGTATATCATTAAATAAAGTGCATAACACACGAAACCCAGTGATCTGACAATCGAACAGTGAAGTGTACATTTGTTCAGGTGAGACAGAAGCAGTGCTATTACGAGGCTCACCCTTCCAGAATATATTCCAAATGAAATCAACTGAAGTAGGCAACAAGCCTGGCTAACCCAAGAGGTCTTCCACATTATGAAAAATACTATGATTGAAGATTGTCAAAATATTGGGGGAAGGGGGGGGGGTCACATCTTCCAATAATCCGGGAAGGAGACGTTGCCATTGTCTACAAAATTGACGTTAAGGATATGCCTCAGCATTCTATATTTTATATGCCATTTCATTTCCAGAAATCTGACCTCATACAGACTTTATATTGTGGCTATTACAAGCGTAGTATGCATAATACACAGACTGTCTGCCAATCACCAGAAACAGTAGAGAGAATGTGTCTGCCAATGACAAACAGTGCATTTCAAGTTATTTTATGCAGTTAACAGGAGTTTACATAAATTTTAGCATAGAAATTTATCCACTTAGCAGAGTTAAAATGTATTGAAGTTAACTACAGAAAAACGGGACCGTATACTTTGTATCCATTTAAACGGATTTTCCACTTGTCAGATATACACTTAGCGAGGTTTCTTCTATCTTCAATATTATTCTCTATTAATTCTTCTTAATTCCCAATGTTCATTTTCAATTTTTTTTATCATGATTTCCATCTTTTTTCTCCTATCGTTATAAATGCTGTTTCAAGAGGTTTAATATCGAAGCCTGACTGACACTGGACATGTTTTTTTCTTTTACAGAATCTTTCACATGTTTCCAAATTAATCCTATAGAATTTAAAATCGTATGATATGGAGATAGCCAAAGAATATTATTACCATTTTCAGACAGTAACAGATCCACAATTTACTTTGCAGGGTTTATTACTTTTAACTAATAATAATAATTGTGCTTTTAAGAGGTTAACAGGAAAAGGGATATTGTAGCTCTTAACCAGTTAATAATATCTGCTTTTTTGTTCGATCGGAAGAAGTTGGAGGTTTATTAATGTGAATGCTGTGATATGCAGCATTATCTAAAACAACGGTGGAGTTTTCTGAAAGGTTTGATATTAAATTATTTGTTAACCATTTTTGAAAATTCTCACACTTCACATCTTCATGCTAATCACGTACGAGTTCCAGATTTGAAAATAAGGCCAGCATTTTTAACTCATCTTTTTTTCCCACTCCTGTGTGAACATTAATAAGGTATTCTGGGGGAATGTGGATAAGTTCAAGCCAAATTGACAATTAAAAAAAGTTGTAAGTGAAAAAAATTAAATCTTATTTTAAAAAATATGATTGCCCAATAGCAACATTTGTAAGATTTTTCAAAATGAAAGATCAGTATTACGTTTGATAGAAAATGAAGTTATCAATGTCCTCATCAATCTACCTTACTCGGCTTGAATTTATTCAGGGGAAGGTGGATAAATGTCTATAATGTTGCTAATGCCTTCATTCAATAGCCTTTACTTAACCAAAAAAATACATTTTTACAATTGTTATTCAAATTTGTAGATCAGAATGACTTTTAACGTATCTTAAATGGTAGGGATTTTACTTGCTACTGCTGGCAGAAAATTTTTTTCCTTCCCGTTGATCGTGGCCACGCTGCTTTCGAATTGATGGAAACTGAAATAACTTAAGCGAAATGAGCGAAAACCGAATTTAAAAATTTTTTTTTGCGATAATAGAATATCAATATCCATCTTCCCTCATTATTTACTTTCCCCTGACTTACCCTAAATCCTATTCCTTTACTACAGTTTTCTAAAACTTCATTTTCATTGTCATTTTGACAACACTTTCCGACAACAGCAATTATATGAATACATGTTTCATTTAAATATACAATGGGTTTGTTGTCACTTCTAATTTTTCTAATCACTTCCAGATAATGACGTCAAGCTGCAACTATTTCAGGCTTCTCTACGAAAACGCATCTATTAGATTTGCATTACATAAATACACTCACTCACCAAAAGTCATGGCACAGCTGCCTAATAATGTGTTGGGCCTTCTCTGGCCCGGATAACGGCGACGCCCATCTTGGAAGAGAGTCTACCAGTCCCTGGAACACATTCACAGGCACTGCAAGCCATGCCACCTCCACTGCCCTCCATAACGATGCTGCATTTACCATTTGTGTTGGTGACGACCTGACAGATTGTTTGATGACGTCCCACAAATGTTCAATGGGATTGCAATCTGGGGAACGTGGAGCCCAAATCATTGTCATGAAGTCAGTAGCATGTTCTTCCAGCCACTGCCGTGTCACAAGGGACGCGTGTGGAGGCACATTATCCTGCTGGAAGATGCCATCGCCCGCAGGGTAAAAACAGTTTGTGAAGGGATGCAGGTGGTCCCCAAGCAGATCGACGTAGGAAATAGCAAGCAGAGTGGGTGTCAGATGCACCAATGGACCCATTGCATACCACTTGAAAATACCCCAGACCAGTATGGAGCCTCCAACTGCCTGAGTCGTCCCCACCTGACAAACGGGGTCCATGGTTTCGTGTGGCTTGCGCCAGACACGTACACGACCATCGGCCCGATACAGCTGAAACCATGACTCGTCGAATCAGGCAACCCTTCGCCAGTCCTCAGCGGTCCAATGTCGATGTTGGTTGGCCCAGGCTAGGCGTTGTAGATGATGTGCAGCTGTCAAGACTAGCACCCATCGTGGCCTCCTGCTCCCAAAGCCTGCAGCTGCCAAGGTTCGCCGAATTGTCGTCACGGACACAGTTGTGGGATGTCCCTGGTTGTACTGCATGGTGATTTGGCCCGCTGTCACCCTTCGGTCAGTAATTGCAAGCCGGGTGACCTGGCGAACACCTCTGGCATCAATGAGGCGTGGGCGGCCCGTCCACAGTCCAACATGGGTTGTAACCCCTCGTTGGATGTACTCTCGATAGACTCTTGCAAAGGTTGTGCGTGGAAAATTTCAGGGTGCTGGCTACGTCTGATGTTGAGGCACCCATCTGTCTGCCACCAACAATCATTCCCCTTTCAAATGCGGATAGCTCTCGGCGTGCTGTTATTTCTGCAGCTAGTTTTGCTTGCAATGATTGTGTGATATCTAGGAGTTCTGTGCACCTGCATTCTGAGTATGGAACCAGCGGGATCTGTCTCATTACGGACAGGGAACCTGATTGGAGGGGTGTGCCATGGCTTTTGGTGAGTGAATGTATATGAATCACCAATATTAATGTTAATGATATAAATAAAATAGAATAAATAGTCATCAACGTAAGTTCTGATGAAAGAAACTTGTTGATGGATGAAAGAAATTGCATCTTGTAAATAGTCAGACAGAAGATGGGTGAAATACAGATGGAATACAGAAGATATTTTGATCAAGGCACAGATATTGTAGGAAGGAAGGTGGTACAATTGGAAGATAGAAGAAATTTTGACAGCAGGTACAATTAGGAGATAGAAATGTTGAACAGGGCACTGATATGTATGTAGAATGGTGTAGATGTCTAGATGATGTAAACATACCGTTAAAAATTGGGGATTTAAAGGTCAACTCCACGGAAAAAATCGATTTTATTTTTTTTGCATCATAACATTAATCCAGGTTAATAAAGTATAATCATTCAAAATTTTTCGATTTTTTTTTATTTTTTTTTTATTTTTTTTTTTTATTATTATTTTTTTTTCCTAATATTTTATTAAGAAAAATGTCTCGGAAAATTGAAAATTTGCATGGGATCTTCCATCCCTTCTCCACAGAATATGGCGGAACAAGGAGTCATTTCCTGCCGCAAGAACCTCGGGGAATTTCGTCGCCGAGATTCTAGTTGCTTAGAAGGATTCTACATATCGTAAGATTTTGCTAACCTGTTTTATGTCAAAATGCCTTCGATTTGTTCTCTGTTTGGATGTGTAAATAGACAGTCGGATAGAAATTTCATGTTTCATAGATTTCCTCAATCAGAATCAATTAAAAAACAGTGGATTAGTTTTTGACAGCGAGGGAACTGGTATCCAACTCCAAATCGTGTGCTCATTTTGAAGCACCTTGCTTTGTCTATGCATCTGCCGTTTAAAATTCAGTATCAATTCAAACAAGAAATTTGCCGAAACTAGATCACGTATAAGGTGGAACTAGATGCTCTTTCAACTCTAAACGGGCCTGGCATTCTTCAAGAACAGCGACCGCAACAGCACTCGTTAAATGCTGAAGTAATGAGGAGGTAGGCCTATCTATCTTCTGTGTGAGACACATGCCGCTTTAATGTGCACATGCCGACGCGGCAAGCAGAAGATCCCGTTTCACGGTTTAATGCATAGGGGCTGTATATCGCAGAAGTTGCAGTAGCATTTAATTCTGCTAACGGCCCTTATATATATCGCTGTCATTGTTATCAAAATCTCAGTCATCACTACCGGTCTTGTTTCATATTCATAGGCTATTGCGATGCCCAACTGACAACTAACCGATTGCGTCCAATGTGTGACGTCACAAATGGGGAAAAATGTATAGTATTTCTCATGCAAGACACCAGATGGCGAATTGTACTACCCATCCCAAGGCAGCCATTTTTAATGTTAACGTATGGGGAAAACGGCAGTTTTAACTAAATTCTTTTAAATACGAGGGGAAACAATTCGGCTTTTAAAGATTTATTAAAATTTAATAACAAATGAAAATTGTTAAAAAAAAATTGTTTAAGTCCCAGATAGATTTTCTTAAGAAAATTCGCATAAAAAATACTGCTTTTTTTAAAACATCATTTTGCTGAGCTACATAATTTAATGCCATAAAAATGTTTAGCCTGGCATTTTTTAATTTTAGAAAGCAATAGCTATTGCAAATTGTTAAATTTTCAATTCTGTTAAAATTTTTATTACAAATTTATTTTAAAAATTCATTTTAATTAAAAATAAGAAATTGTGAAAAAGTGATAGATATCAATAAAGATAGTGAGACATTTAATATTTTTAACATCAACCTTTTTATTTATTCAGAACAAAAATTGTAGCTTTCCCCATAGGTTAATATTAAAAAATTGCTGTCTTAGGGTGGATAGTACAATCCGCCTTCTGGTGTCTTCTGATGTCTAAATTCTTCCCTATTCAAAACTCCTTCGTACTATTCGGCAACTTGTGACATAACAGTTGCCGAACCATGGCGCCAGTGTCTATCGCAGGGGGAGGGAAAAAATGAAAGTTTTTTTTTATATATTTTATAAATTTTGAGTATGAATTGAAAATTTTTATACATGCTACATTGTTATTGAAAATTTTTGTACATCTTTCATTTTAAACAAAGTTGTTTTGGTTGTGGAGTTTACCTTTAAATAATAATAAATTTTCTCTTTAATATAGCATTTAGTTAGCTTAAGTTACTCTATGGATGACAGGAGACTTGTGGGTTCAGTGATTGAAAATAAATCCATCAACAAATATAAACACAAAGGTGGAATTTTCTTTTGTTTAGTGATAACTGATAATTTTGTATTGTTAAATTAAACATTAGACACTGTTTAAATCAATTAGTACTAAGTAGCGTAGTTTTTTTAAATGAAAACCCCCTACTCGGGATAAGTGGATATTTTCTTCCTGTCTATAGGCTATCCACTTATCGGGGTTCGACTGTATAATTATTCAAACAGGAATTTTTAAGGATTCTGATGACGACTGGTGGGATAATGAGGAGGACGAAGATCACACACTGAGTGCTGAAAATCTGTTCAAATCCCATTCAAGAAAATTAAAAACTGTTTTATTAACTTTCGATTATGTTAAATGCATGCTACTTTAAAATTACGTTAAATTTGCTGTTTCTAAAATTATGCTTAATTTATGTTATTTTTTAAAAAAAGGATTCGTATACTATAAAATTTCATACCAAATTTGCGGTTTTATTTTTAAATTTGTTTGTTAAGATAAAAATAAGTTCAAAAAATTATTTATAACTAGAAGCGAACCCACCCGTTTGTATAATCGGGAAATAACCCATTGTTAGATTTTTTTCTTTGTTGTGACAACGTTCACCGTCGCTGATTTTATATAAATGATTATGTGATTAATTTAATAGGTTTATTTTTATTAATGGTTAGACACCATAAAATCCAAAGATGAACCAAAAACATTTGAATGCAAAGTTGAAATATACTGTTTGCTAGCAGAGGCACCCAGCGTTGCCCGAGATAATTACAGTTGTAGATTAAACAGAACAACCTCATGAAGTTAAATAATAAATTTGTTTTCAGTAATTCTACAATTTCCGTCAACAAATGAAGCAGTTGTCCAGGTGTTTCCGATGTCCGGATAACTTTTTGCCATCTCTGCCCAATACTCATTCATTTTTTCGCTGGCATTTCAATAGATATGAATTACTGTTATAATCTTTCGAAATATTATTATAGGACATAACACCATATGGTTTTTGGTTTGAAGAGTGGAGTTCATGTATGCTTTGTTATCGGTTATGTCGTCAACTGTAGCTCGCACGAAGGAACTGGCCCTCTCTGTCATCTTTCACTCTTTCTCAATAGTCTGCTAACTCTCCATTATCTCCGGTTATGGATCATTATTAAATATTTTTAAGAAAGTGTTAACTTAAAGAAAAGCCCTAACAACAGAAATTCTACGTATTGTTATAAATTCAATTTTGTTTTATAATTCTCAGAGGTGGGATGGAACCATCATTCTTAATGAACCTACTTATATTGCATACTTTGTCCGGGACTTTACTTACCCTTTTGTTGTTCTGTCTCAGATTAAAATGTTATCCATCTTCACCCCCGGGGAGCATTACTGGATACTTTAGACCTATCTTTTAAAATTCCCCTTGCCCTTGACGTAAAAGCTCTTATACCCTCCTGCTCTGTGTTCATATGTTTCCAATGGCCGGATAGTTTTTTTATCTTTCTGTTGCAAATTTCACTGATCAATAGTCGTTCTTTCTCTTTTTTTGCCAAACACACAAATTTTCGCCAGTCGTCTGGACGTTTTTAGGAAGCTCAAGGGAGACCCGTGTGATTCTTTAGCCTCCTCGAGTGGCGGGTATATACTTTTGAGCAAGTTTAGCGTGTCTCTCTCTATTAAAATAACAAAGAATTTGTGAATTTTTTTCTTCTCAAATTAATAAATCATATTCATGGTCTCAGGGTGTTGTATTGCTATATTGAATTGAATTTGGTAGGTTTAACTTTAAACAATATTTAAGTTTATTGACTTTTAGCTATCATTTCGAAGATTTTGCTGCATCAACAAAGCGTAAAATGAATAAAAAACATAAAATAAATAACAATAACTACAATAAACAGTACAAATAATGGATACTGTAATTACAATTATAAATGAAATATGATAAAAACTTAAAATCGCACCTAAAATTAAAAAAAATTGTTTAAAACCAACATTAAGAATCAACCATTTCTCTGCTCATTTGAAATAAACATACAAATTACGGTTAAAATATCTGCAACCTTTTAAAATACATGTACATGATTTACAGTTAAAAACAGAATTTCATAAATGATCAGGAAATTCATTCCACGCACAAAAAAGGATTATATGGGGGAAAAGGTTTTAAATTTTATGGTGTTTTATGAAATATAAATCGATTTCTTGTAGATGCTTTATAATTTGAACCCGTTTGAAAATATTGTGAAATATGATTTAATGGGTGATTTGTAAATCGCAATATAATAACTATCTCACGTAATCTATGATATCTAACAAGGTAAGTAAAATTCAACATGCCATGATGTTCAAAAAATGAGTGACTGACGGATATTTATTAAGATGAAATGCAGTTCGAAACACGCAAAATCTTCGAAAAGCTTAAACTTCAAGTCAATAAATTTACGCATTGTTTAAAACTACATGTACATCTATTTCATTCAAATTAATAGATGGTTAAAAACTGCGTGGCACGGGAAGGGTTCAGGGATGTAGTTTTATTCGTTTCCAAGAAAGACCTAAAACAAAAAGGAAAATGGATCTCAGCTCTCAGGCGAAAAGCGTGGAAGCCAAACAAATATTAAATCCTCCTCAAAGAGGATCCGAGATTCCATTATTATCTAACTTTAGCTGATTGTCGTACTTTAAATTATCACTTAAATCCTCGTAATAATCATTCATGATAATTCAGGCTGTTTTAAAGCGTAAACAAGCCCATGACAACACCAAATCCACATGTAACACATATATAATTGAGGTTGTTTTGCCACTCGCTGGGACACGTAACACCACCGTGACATCACTTGATGACGTCGGTGCCGCCCCTCTATACAATTTGGCATTTCCATGAAAAAGCTATAAAAATGAATGTTTAAATAAAATGAAAAAAATTATTATGGAATTGGATAAACAAAAATAAATTTAATAAATAAAATAATATAATTAATATAAGAATACATTAAATTAAATGATAAACAAATACAAAAATTAAAATAAAATAAATAAAGTGAATAATTAATTAAATAAACTAGACTAAATGAATAAATAAAATAAATACACAAATTAATAAAATCTTGTAAAATAACAATTAAATTTAATCATTGCTCTGAAGACAAATGCGTTAGCGAAAATTCAATAATATGAAATAACTCATCCTTTCAACAATGGTCTTGAGCAAGAGCCGTACTCCCCTTTTTCTGTTATCGAGCATTCCACTCAGGGCTCTAAATCTTGCCGTATAACTATATATACCGATTTCCCCTTCCCCTTTCAAATTTCAATTAATATAAAAACATGATTGAAAAAAATTGTTCATGTGGTCTCTAGATAGCCAAAATTGAAAGTAAAAAAAATAATAATAATAATTTAAAATAATGGTAAATCAACATAAGCATATTTTACATACTAAACATCAAATTCTTAAAATTAATGAAACTTTAAAAGATATTAAGATGTACAGATGGCCCTATAAAATGTGACATTTTAGAAGGTTAAGAAATTGAGAGCCAAAAAATCACAAGCAAATGATTATTATAAAATAATCAACAAGATCTGGAAGTTGACCCATTATAGGAACAAATTAAAGACATTATCTTATAAATTATTTTTTTCTTTTGTGTGTCATTGTTTCTCAACAATACAACCATGCCATTTTAATAATAGTCATTGTTTACACAAATATTCTTATTATCTATTGTTATCTTTCAGATTTCAAATTTTGTTTCTTTTCCAATTTCATATTTACTGTACCGTATTTTCGCGAATATATCCCGCACCCGTGTTTACCCCGCACCCCAAGATAACCCTGCGAAATTCCAATTTTATGTAAAAATATTTTGGAAACCCCACATCCCTGTATACCCCGCGGGGTATACAATATGCAGGGCTCAAAAAACTTCGAGTTAATATTCCATAAAGCAGAAAATTAATAAGTATAATTAATTATTTCAAACACGAAACTCAATTAAAATTCATAAAAATTGTATTGGCAGTATAAAAAGTTCCAAGACATAAATATGAGAACTGGAAGAAGAGTTTATTTTGCAGGAAATTCAACACAAAAGTTAGCAGATGAATCCAGGAGACTAAATAAGCAACTGATAATGAAAGCGACAATCTACCGACAATCAATCAGTGTAGTGAAAAAAGTAGTACGAGTGGTCCAGGAGCCTTAGCTCACTTTACACGCTCGCCCAAATATTAAGCCAAATGAGGTACACTGAAGTGGGAAAGAAGCCTGATGAACCTGTTAAGTCATCCAGAGAAGAGTCCCTTCATGGTAGGGACGAGAATCAGATTGTGGATTGACGAATAGCGAATCCGAAAAACTAGGATCTGGTAGATCCAGTAGTTGGGAAACTCGGCCTTGTTAATGTTTTCGAAGTTGACATCCAGGATATGACAGGGGTCTTCAAAACTTGAGGGAACCCCTGATAGTGAGTGAGTGGTCCAGAATACCAGCAGCCAGGGTATTTTCCTGATGTTCCATCTTGGGTAGCATGTTCCTGAGAAGTGTTTGAACATAGGAACCAATGTGGGTCATCCCCAGATCTTCATAGATAGAGAGATTGTTGGCAACTCTTCTGTCAAGTTGAGCAATGGACCAGAGGGTAACATTTTGGAAGGTCTGAAGATCTTTCCATCTTGATTTGCAAATGGAAGCCCAAGCAGGCATACCGTGAAGTAGAATGGCACGAATCACTACCTTGTATAACGAGTTTGCTGTCCACTCTGAGAGCACTGTTTCGCCCCAGTAGCGCGATGAGATTAAACTTCGCTTTCTTAGCCTTGTTAAGTGAATATTGGACATGGTCGTTCCATTTGAGCTTGGAATCAATCACAACTCTGAGGTACTTATAATTGTTAACCCACTCAAGCTTCCTACCATATAGGATGAGGGGCCTTGGAGGGTTTTTGCGTTTGCATGTGATGAACATGGCTTTACACTTTTTAACATTCAGCTGTAAGTGCCACTTAAAGAACCAGCTCTCACACTGGTATAAAGCTTTCTGCAGGCGGCTGATGACGTGGACTGGATTACGTGCCCAAGTCATGATGGACCCGTCGTCAGCAAACAAGTAAAGATTGCACTTTGCAAACTTAGGCACGTCGTGGATAAAGAAATTGAACAAGGCAGGCCCCAAGACAGAGCCTTGGGGAACACCAGCATTAACATCGCAAGGAACAGACAAGGAGTCACCAACCTTAACACGGAATGTCCTATTTGTCAAGAAGGAGCGGATCAAGGCAATCAGGTCATCAGGGAAGCCACAAGTAATCATTTTATAAATGAGTCCATCATGCCAGACTTGATCAAAGGCCTTTTGAACGTCAAGAAAGACGATACCACCAAACATAGAAAGATTGAGAGGACCATTCAAATCAGCAATCCTCCATACCTAGAGCTGACAGGAGTGAGCTGTGCGGAAGCCGAATTGCTCTCCACGAATAAGGTTGTTTGCCTCGCAGAAGCCGTTAAACCTCTTGAGAATAGTTCGCTCAAAGACCTTGGAGAGCATTGGCAGTAAGCTAATGGGCCTATAGCTGATGGGAAGAGCAGGATCAAGTCCTGGCTTGGGAATAGTGAGGATGATTGAGTCCTTCCAGGTGCTAGGGAAGTGACCGTTTAGCCAGCAGTCATTCATGATCCTGGTGATAATGCGAACAACATTCAGAGGCAAATTCTTCAGAGCACTGTTTGTGATGGTGTCAATGCCGGCTGCTTTTTTTATTTTTCAGGTTCTTAATGATGTTCAAAATTTCAGAGGTGTCAGTGATATTAGGATGAGTAAGAGCACTTTGAGAGAAGCCAAACTTGTCACAGACCTCTTTGACTTCATGAGTAATATTAATCAGACAGTCCTCCTTGGGCGTATTGAATTGACTTTTCAGTGAGTCGGCGATAAGTTGAGCCTTGTCCTGGTCACTGCTAACAAAATCTCCGCTTTCTGTAAGTAGAGGAGGGAGTATTCAATGGCCCTGTTGCCTTTAAGGGCCCTAACAGTATTCCATAGAGTATTATCCTGGATGGACAGACTCTTGATCTTGTCATTCCACCTTTGATTCCGTAAGTCCTGGATCTGCTCGCTGACCTGCCGCGATAGCCTGTTGTACTTCAGCTTGAAATGCGGGAGCCTGATTCGTTGCCACAGTCTTCTGTAAGTATTTTTTCCTGAATAGCCTGCCTGATGCTGGGAGGAAGTTCAAGATGATCTGGTCGCTTGCAATCAACTGGAGAAGCACTAGCATCAGAAGCCATGAGGATGGTGCGAGTGACATTTTTGACATTTTCGTCGATGTCATTGCTGCTGTCTGGATCCTGATATGGAATGCTACTATCTTTTAAAAGTTCTCTAAAAAATTTCCAGTCCTGCTTGTAACAAAGATTTACCCTCAGGTCGATATTTATCTCCTCGAAATTTAAAGCAACAGGGAGGTGGTTGGATGATAAGGCATTCACTGTGTTGAAAAACCCCTTGAGGACAGCTATGTCAGGCACATAACTAACAGGTGAGTGGTCACAGTAGTATGTATCTTCAAGAGGGCTGATGATGGAAGTGCCAATCTGATCTACCATGTATCTATAGAGTACTGAGCCGCTCTGATTTGTACATCTAGAATTCCAGCGAGGGTGCTTCGCATTTAAATCACCTGCCATAACAACTGGAATGGGTCCGAACAGAAGCTCATCGAGGTCGCAAGGGTCGAGCTTGTGCCCTGGAGGGTTATAGAGGGAAGTAAACTTGGCCTCACCAACGTCAGCATCTTTAAGGATAATGGATACTGCTTCTATTTTTACAAAATCTGGAGTGACGATCTTAGTATGATTAATGCCTTTTCTGATAACAATAGCTGCCCCTCCATAGGCTGGATCAGTAGCTTTTTAGGGGTCCTATCTTTTCTGTAAATATAATAACCTGGTAGGTTAAAAGATCTGCTTTGCTAGAGGTGGGTCTCGCACAAAAAGGCAACGTCGATATTCCAACTTGTGAGGAAATCGTAGAACTCCTGACACTTGCGAGATATCCCCCTCACATTCCAGATAGTGCATCGTTGTTTTCCTTGTTTTAGTATTTCATACGGATGTCTAACCATGATTATTTTCTGCTCTCAACTGGAGTAATCTGACAAATTGAGAGCACCTTCTTTTCATAGGTCAAATTGTTGCCACCTTCTTTTAGAATATTCATTAAGTTACCCAGAAACCTTTGAATTTTAGCCAGTTCATTGCGGTCAACAGCTCCCTTACCTATTGAAGCAGAGGCAACAGAAGCGAAAGATCTACCTTCAACTATCTTGGGATTTCTCAACCTTTTCACTTGGGGGTATTTGGGGGCATTTGGTATAGCTGCTTGTGTGCTGGCCTTCACAGCGAATGCATTTAGGCGGGTCTTTACCTTTTATATTGGTACAGTCCCTTGATTGATGATCGCCTGCGCACTTGTTGCAACGTGGTGACTCGGTGCAACCCTGAGACACGTGCCAAAAACGTAAACAATTGTAGCATTGCAGTGGCCTTTTGTTACCCCTAAATAATTCAACAGCTACAGCAAGTGGACCGATACGTTTCAGATTTAGGAAGGACTGATTATGTTCAGTGTTTTGGAAAAGGACTAGAACCATTGGCATCTCGACATCACCGTTTGCTTTTTTAAGCCTAATTGCTTTATCCGGGAAGTAGTTGGCACTTCTGAGGTCTTCACAGAAGTCTTCGAGGTCGTATGTTTTGTCAACGTTACGAACAACGTATTTCAGTAGCTTTTCAGACTTTACAAGGTGGTGTTGGATTTTAAGAACATCATTCTTTTTGATTCCAGACACTAGAGTTTTGTGCGTTTCTTCGTCATGACATTTGACCTTAATGGTGTCTGAACGACCCGTGTGGGCAGTAATTTTATCCAGAATCACGTGATTTTTAATCTCGTCTAGAATTTCCTTGATTGGCTTCCCGTGATGACGAATAATAATCGGAGGAATGTAAACAGCTTCCTTTCCATGGGTGATATTGCTTTAGGAATGACTAAGCTTAGCTTTGTTACCTCGTAGGGCCACAGAGACACTATCGTCAATATTAACAGTGTCCTGGATGTTGTCTATCTTAACACCACCTTTGTTCCTTTTATTCTGCACAATACGCCAGTCACCTCCATCACTGTCTGCAGAATCATTTTCATGCCTTCTTTTGACGCTAGCTCATAATGAGGCGTTTCCAGGCAAGTAGAAACGTTTTCAAGATTTACCACTATCATGGGTGAATCAGAAGTACTGGGAGAGCCCATAAAGTTCTTGATAATATTGCCAAGGTTAGCGAGGCCATTGGCAGTCTCTAAACTTGCTCTTTGAACATCCTTTTTTAAATTATCAATTTTACTACCAAGTTCCTTGGACAGTGCTTCCATCCTTGATTCTAACTCTAGATGCTTATTGTTCAGTTCAGTATGTAATGCCTCAAGTTGTTCGTTAATAATAATATCAAATGCTAGAAATCTTGGATCCTTAAATGCATCTTTGTAGGCCAGTTCCCAAGGTAACACTTTACCATCAGCATACTTAACAGTACATGAAGAAGAAGAAGATTTTGATGCAGCACCTGATGTCATCATGAAGCAGGTGTGGTGCAGGGTTTTGCCATCCTTAGAAGGATCCACCTACTCAGAACGACACAGTTTAAAAGACTTAAAAAGACCTACCTTGCACTTCAATTCCACCGATGCACTCTCAATAGTAACCACGATCAGCACTTTATACTTCAAAATCACAACCAGAAGTCCAAAAAGAGCGGTTGACACACATCCACGATAGAGACGATCTGCACACCATGGAATACCTGCATCACGATAGGAATGGTGATGATGGCTGAGTCCTTCCAGGCACTAGGGAAATGGCCGCTAAGCCAGCAGTCATTCATGACCTTGGTGATGATGCAGATAACACTGGGAGGCAAATTCTTGAGAGCACTGTTGGTAATGGTGTCGATGCCGGCTGCCTTTTTGCTTTTCAGGCGCTTAATGATGTCCAATATCTCAGAGGTGCCAATGACATCAGGAGAGGCAAGAGCGTGCTGGGTGTGGCCATACCTATCACACACATCTTTGACCTCACGAGTAATATTGACCAGATCATCCTCTTTGGGTGTAGAGAATTGGCTCTTCAGTGAATGGGCGATAATTTGTGCTTTGTCATGATCATTGCTAACAAAATCGCCACCCTCTGTAAGCAGAGGAGGGAGAACAATGGTCCTGTTGTTTTTAAGAGCCCTGACTGTACTCCAGAGAGAGTTATCCTGGACGGACAGACTCTTAATTTTGTCGTTCCATCTTTGATTCCTTAAATTCTTAATCTGCTCACTTACCTTGTGGGATAGCCTGTTGTACGATGTTTCGATGTATCGATGTTTTATGAGAGAGACATCGAGTAAAACTTCGTTGTTTGAATACTTCAATTATCGATGTTTTGAAAAATTTATCAATTATATTAAACCAGTCCGAAAGCTTTCAGATTGTTAAACGTCTTTTTATGTGTATGCCTTCTCATTGGTCACTTCATTCAAATGTTGAAAACTGTAACTTACTTTCTAGACCCTACATTTAAGAAGCTACATTTTCATGATCCGTGGCGGTTTCAAGAGGCATTTCACAGATCAACAAACTCATGAGCGTCCTGAATCCAAATTCTGAACGCACCAGACAAGTACAGCCAATTAACCATCAAAATATGTCAAACGATCTTCGGGCCCATATGAAGATTTAATTTCAAAATTACGTGACAATGACGATCAATGGTCTTTGATCCAGCTTAAACAATATTTAAATCAAAAAGTTTGTAATAGATCTGCTTGTCCCCTAAATAATAGAACTCAATGCGTTCCGTTTACCCTGAACTTTTACAGGTTGCCAGAAATTACCTGATTATTCCTGCAACCAGTGTGCCGTTTGAAAGTTTATTTTCAAAAGCAGGAAGAATAATGAATCCCTCAAGAAATCGGTTGAGCAGTGAAAAATTGTCAATGCTTCTTTTTTTACAATCTCTGGATATCTTAGAGTGGTAATAAAAAGTGATTGTAGACAATGAATTTCAGAATGTATGTTTGTTTGACTTTTTTTCCCGAAAATATACAACAGAAAAACAATTGCAATATTCTAAAACAAAATGCTCCGTGTCTAAAGAAAGAACAAATATACTGTGTTTTAAGCGAATATATGAAAAATCGATGTTTGTAGGTACTCGATGTATCATTTTCCGATTATCGAACTTTCGATGTTTTATTTCTCAGGAAAAACACTAGCCTGTTGTACTTCATCTTGAAGTGGAGAAACCTGGTACACTGCCAAAGTCTTCTGAAGGTGTTTTTTTCGTGGATGAGTTGCCTGATAGAGGGAGGAAGTTTCAGATGGTCTGCCCGCTAGTGAAAGACAATCGACAATCGAACAGTGAAGTGTACATTTGTTAGGATGGGGCGAAAGCAGCGCTTTCACAAAGCTCATCCAACCAGAATAAACTCCAAATGAAATACACTGAGGTAGTCAAGAAGCCTAACCAACCCAAGCGGTCTTCCATATTATACAAAAAAGAAAATAAGATTGACGATTGTCAGAAACAAAATACAAACGAAATAAACACAAGGAGAAAGAAGATTATCACATCTTTCAGTAGTCCGGGAAAGAGACGTTGCTAATTTCTTCAAAATTGACATCAAGAACGTGCCTCGGTTTACGATACTTCGTATGCCAGTTCATATCCAATGAGTTCTTCAGTATTCCATTCACAAGTTTATTGTCGTGAGTCTTCATCTTCTGTATCATAATCAAAAGGAGATCCTGTATAAACTTTCCGATGTGGGCCATGTTTAAATCCATGTGGATGGATTGGTTTTTCACCGTCCTTCTGTCCAGCTGAGCAGTGGTCCTCAGGGTAACATTCTGGAATGACTGTAGTTCACTCCATCTGGTTTTACAGATAGTCGCCCACGCAGGCATGCCATAGAAGAGTATGGTCCGGATAATCGATTTGTACAGAAGTACCATAAATCTTCTACTATAACGCGACTCCACTTTTTCGGCCCAAAAAATCGGCAAAAATCCTATCCTCTTGTATAACGCGACCCCCATTTTTGACTCCTCGCGAGAAATAAAATGTACAAACTAGAAGCCATTTCTAATCAAATCTTTTTCAGAATAAAAATTCATCATATTAATACTAATTTATAAACCGGTAGAAGCACAGAAATCAGAAAGCCAAGTCATTTACAAAAAAAGAAGAAACTAAATAATAAAAAAAACAGAAAAATAAGAAAAAGTACCTTAGTTTTGCTGAGTGAAGAATCTCTAAGTCCTGAATCACTAAATGCAGGTTAAAGAATCACTAAATAAATATGCTGGAGATCGAATCTAAAAGTATTGATGAACTGGATGAATAGGTTGTACTGATTTACACTCACATTGCCAGAGTTTATATAGTGCTTGCAGTGTTATTGTCAATCAAAACTAACCAATCAACACAAAGTGGTATATTGGGTGGCAATGTCCATTGGCTGAAGAGTTCTTTTTTTACATGTTTTTATGGAATGAATCAGCATATCGTACCTGTTTGTAACCCAAATGATTTTTATGGGGGAAAAAGGCCTAATTAGAAGTATCGATGTTTGGGAGAAGTTATTATCGATGTTGTTAGATGTTGGCGACGAGTAATTCGAATAAAAAGTGAATTAATATATTGTATAATGAACTGGACATTATATGCAATGTAATTAATGTATAATACACGGCAAATTCGTCTGAATGTCATCAGCACAGAAAGCGACTTCGACAAAAGCAACTGCCTCAACTTCGAGGCAGTTTGGAAGTTTATAGCCCTACATTGATAGGGAAAGCTTTCTCACTCGCACATCGACAAAAAAACACAACAGTACATCAATTTTCTTAATAAAAAGACAAGTAATCTTTATTCAGTTTAATATTTTCACTACATAAGTTTTCTTGTAGGCTTTCGTTCGAGGCAGTTTTGAAGTAGGCCTAATTAGAAGTATCGATGTTTGGGAGAAGTTATCGATGTTGTTAGATGTTGGCAACGAGACAAAATCTCCTCCGGACAAAACCCCCTCCGGCCGCAGTCGTCGGAGGGCTGATTTTTATCCTCTAGTATAATACGACCCAGCAAATTTAGATGCTTTTTTAGGCCAAAAAAATTCGCGTTATAGTAGAAGATTT
The DNA here is from genome assembly GCA_023313115.1 of Rhysida immarginata. NCBI lineage: Eukaryota > Metazoa > Arthropoda > Chilopoda > Scolopendromorpha > Scolopendridae > Rhysida > Rhysida immarginata. The sequence goes on from JAHWFO010037430.1 coordinate 2,417,376, forward strand.
ACGGTAGCTTGTTGTCAATGCTGAGGGCACTGTTGCGACCCATGAGAGCTATGATACTGTACTTAGCCCTCTTCGCTTTGTTCAGAGCATAGGACATATGCCGGTTCCATGAGAGTCTTGAGTCAATGATAACTCCCAGATACTTGTAGTTGTCCACCCAGTCCAGTTTCTTATTGAACAGAACAAGAGAATCTGGGGGACGCTTGAGCTTCCTATTGAGGTACAAAGCCTTGCACTTTCCGACGTTAAGGTTCAACTTCCAGCAGTTAAACCAGTCTTCGAACTGCTTCAAGGAGCACTGCAGCCGTGTGATAACGTGAGCCGGCTGGTGTGCCCATGTCATAATGGCAGTATCATCCGCATAAATTACAGATTACAATTATCGAGTTTCGGGAAATCATGTACAAAGTAATTAAATAGCACAGGCCCAAAGACAGAACCCTGAGGGACACCGGCCTTTACAATACACGGCGTGGAAAGATTTTCTCTAACTTTGGCTTGATAGGATCGGCCGTCAAGAAAGGATTTCACCAACAAAATCAAATCGGCAGGGAACCCGTCTCTGATCATTTTGTAGACAAGGCCCTCATTGCCACACCTGGTCAAAAGCTTTACTGACATCGAGAAATACCTTCCCACAGTACCTGAAGAGGTTCAGGGGGGTGGTCAGGTCTTCAACGAGCCTCCATATCTGCATCGGACAAGAGTGGGCAGCACGAAAGCCTAACTGCTCTTCCCGAAAAAGGTCATTTGCTAGACAGTGGTTTTGGAATCTGACGAGAATCGTTTTCTCCAACACTTTGGACATCGTGGGTAGCAGGCTATACCTTCTTCCACACGCTAAGACATGATTTGGCTCTCGAGCTTATCGTTGGTAGGAGTAACAAACTGCATTTCCAGTGAATCTGCAATGACTTGGGCCTTGTCCTGATCAGTTTGCACATAGTCACCTTGTGGTGTATGGAGTGGAGGAAGCGTAACATTCTTCTTCTTCTGTAAAGCTCTAACCATACTCCAAATGGAATTGTCGCAAGCCGACAAGCTTTTGAGTTATTCATTCCATCTAGCGTCACGAAGCTCTTTTATCTCCTCTTGAACTCTTCGCACTAACCTGTTGTACTTGGTTTTGAGCCAAGGTTCACGATAGCGTTGCCATAGTCTACGGGTCCTGTTTCTTTCAGCAATTATGCGTTGGATTCCAGGAGTGAGTTGGATTCGATGAGAAGGTTTATTCTCTGATGGATACTTACTAGCTTCTATGGCACTGTTAATACATCTGGTGATGTCATCAACAAGTTGATCGATGTTCTCTGTACAGTAAGCAACGTCGGGATGGTAGCCATAGTTCTTAAGAATATCTTTGTAGAGCTTCCAGTCTTGATGATGTACGAGTTCCTCTCGGAAATTTATGTCAACATTGTCAAAGTTCAACGCCACAGGCTTGTGATCAGAAGAAGGGTCATCAATCGTGAAGATATTGTACGGTTTGAAGAAACCCTTCAAGAGCAAGATGTCCAAAACGTCACTACTAGGGGAGTGGTCGCAGCAGTAGGTGTCCTCCACAGGTCCAGCAGCGATGATATCATCTCTACCTTGCATGTACCTATAGAGAATCATGCCGTTGTAATTCTGTGTTCTGGAGTTGGATGTTTGGCATTTAGGTCACCAGCCAGGACTACTGGAGTGTCACCACTGAAGAGTTCATCAAGCTCGCAAATGTCAAGATAATGTTTAGGTGAATTGTAGAGCGCCACGAACTTCACTTCACCACAAGAGACGTCATTGATAATGATGGAGGCCGATTCCATACCTGCATAAGACTTGGATACTAATTCTTGGTGTTGAATTCCCTTCTTAATGATGATCGCAGCGCCCCCAGACGCACATCTTGCAGCATTTGATTTTACATTTATGTTAAATTTTTGCTGCTGCGGCGTATCAGCCGCCGCAGCGTTACTACCGAAAATTACGGTACAAATATTACACACTAGACACTAGATGGCTCAAAATGTAATGCGGCTGCAGCGCCCCTGCCAGGTATCTTAATTCCTATTTTCCGTTGCCATAACCAGTGCCTACTAAATAATAATAGTAGGCACTGCCATAACCTAACTGGTGGGGGGGGGGGGGTGATTGCAAACGAAATTCGATCTGACGAATTTTAAACGAAATTAGCATATAATCTACTTAAGATACTTGCATATTACAGTACATTATGTAGTATATACAATATACTGTACATTAATTACTTTTTTTTTTCTCATTTTTTCGTCTCCAAAAGCAAGGATAATAAAATAACAAGGATTGCTTATGCGATGCTACCATCTAGCGAGGAAATTTGCAAACAGACTAACTGTGACGTCACTCCTAGACCCGACGAGCGGGCAACACAGGAGAAATGCTTGGAATATGCTGTTCTGCTGCCGCGTTTAATATAATTTAATAACTGCTTAGAAAAACCAAAATTCGCAACGCATAAAATATTTGACATTTCCAAAAGATAAATGTTGAAAATTTTGGGTGAACAAATTTAAACGCATTAAAAAATTCAATCTGAAATTATGCCATGATTACTCTGAATACAGTGGAGCAGACGTACTTCCAGCGAGATCTTCAATATGACTTATTAGGTCTACCAGTGGGAGACTACCACCTCAAAAATTTTTAAAGAGCGCTTTAAAATTAAATAATAACGGTACTTAAAATTTTAATATCAGACACTAGCATCGACGTAGCCAAATGCGCAAAGTATCCCCTCTCCCCACCTTAAGTCAAGTAAACGTATTTTTGAGTGAGCACCCAACCCCTCCTGATGTTTAGGAAAATGAGAACATTCATCTGCATAAAGTAATTGAATTTAATCAGAAAACTTAAAAGATCTGTGCACTTTTTTTTTTTATAAGCAGGCTTTGGATTTGCATATAATGCATATTTTTTTCCTGAACTAGTAATTCGCTCAAATGATGTTTTTAAGCACTTTTAGTCCCTTCCGGACCTTCTAGCTTACGTTTTATTTTACATAAAAATGCATATTTCTGACTTTAGCGCATATTTTTAAAGGGATGTTTCTTACAACTACAGTTCGTTTTTATCCAAGTATTTGCTGCAGGTAAGTTTTAAATGCAGCTTTTACTGCATATTTTGGCTTTTTTTTTTTTAGCGCATATACCATATTTGCGCATACTTTTGCACTTTTTAGTGCATTTAAATCCGAACCTGAATTACAAATAAAACGGGATAACCTGCTACTAGTTTATCTGTGGTTCAGTTGTTTTTTTTCCGCATAGATTGGCCATTTATTTTCCAGTAATGTGTTAAATTTAAAAGAATCACTAGAGAAAATGTATCATCAACACTTTATTAAGAGTCGCATCAGTATTTTTTCAATTTTTAAGCATATTCATGTAGGCCCCGCTCCTTTTTTTTCTTTCCAGTATTGACATTTTAAAATATTCAGTTAAAAACATCATTTGAGTGAATTACTAGTTCGGGAAAAAATATGCATTATATGGAAATCCGAAGCCTACTTATAAAAATAAAGTTCACAGATCCTTTAAGTTTTTGAATTACAATACAAATGACATTTTCAGTTTATGAATTAAGCTAATTTTGAATTAATAAAAAGGGTATGATAAAAATATAAATAACTTATTAATATATCAGATCAAGCATATACATAATTATATGTAATATTTTGCAATAATATATAATAAATTTTATCAAAAATTTCAAATAAATAAAAAGAATATCTTAATTGTTGCTGTGTTCATATGCTTTTCCTTTGAAACAAGGTCTAGCAGTGACGTCATCTGCACCAGCCAATCACGTCAATTTACCCGCATAAGCAATCCTTGTTATTTTAATATCCTTGTCCAAAAGCTAATGCAAAAGTGAGTTCTCAAAAACAAGATGGTGACGCCATATCTCCTAAAATTGTCCAAGATCGTTTTTTAAAGTTCAAATGAATATTTATTACAGTAATTGATGCATGAATACATAATATATACTGCAATAATTTCGAAAATGAACATACAATAAAAATTCATGTAAACTACTGTAACTGTATTTTTGCCTTTTTCAAAATGAAATGACCTTTTATTATTATTTTTTTTTAATAAACCACCATCTGTACTGTATTAAGAAACCTTTTTGAAGAATCATGCGATAATGAATCGGAATTCTAAATTTATTTTTTTTTTATTGTATAGATCCAGGTTATACATTTTTCAAATTATAAAAAACAGATTTTAAGAACTGATGAAAATAGGAAAGAAAATTCCACAGCCTGGATCTCTTTCCTATTTCAGTCAATAATTTAAACATCTGTGGTTTGGCATGTAAAACCATTCTTTATGTACTCTGTTATGAAACTTTGTTTAAAGCTTAATATTAAAGCTTTTAAATCCTTTCTATTATTTACGTGAAGACATTTGCTTTCCTTTATATTGTTTTTGCCAACAATTCTTTACAACATAATTGTATATTTGATACGAAAAACTTTGTGGAATAAGTGGAACTTTTGTATTTATAAAATACAGTATTTTAATGTTAAAGATAATTTTATTTCTGAATGTAATAAACAATGTGTTGTTCAGTTAAATTAAATATTACAATATCTTTGATCCCTAAATTTATATTTACTTTATGAAGTTGTATTTTTACACTTTTTTGTAATTAAAATATCCTGTTTCCATAAAATTCATAAATCATGAAGATATCCTTACCTATCATGACTGGCTTTTAGATTAGCCTTATTTTGATTGGCTCATAATTCCTGGCTTCTATTGGCAACCAATCACAGCCCTTCTGGCCCTCATAGTTTAATATATAAAGGGGTGTTTGCTGTTGCTTTTCGATGTATGCAGGAATGGAGGTTGCTTCTGTTATTATCACGGATACTATTGTTGGCGATATTAAATTCCTGGCTCTTTTCAACTCTCCCAAGCATAAGATCGATGTTGACGAGCTCGATGAGCTATTCTCTGGGAGTATCCCAGTGGTAATGGCGAGAGACTTGAATGCTAAGCACTCGCAGTTGAACTCCAAACGTCATAATCAGAACGGTGTCATATAATCTAGATATATACAGAGCAAAACTGATATCATTGCGATAGGTCCTGTAAACGACACGTATTACTGTGACCACTCAATAAGTGATGTCCTTGATATTGTTTTGCTGAAAGGCTTCTATAAGCCATTCGATATTTTTACTGTTGATGATTTATCTTCGGATCATAAACCGGTCGCACTGAATTTTGAAAATCTCAATATTGACTGCAGAGAACAAATGGGGCTTAAACAAGATTGGAAACTTTTCAGAGATCTTCTCAAAAATGACAGTAATCTACTCAATGACGTGCATAATACGGAGGAGATAGACTTAAATGTTAAAAGGGTCACTACATGTATTACTGAAGCCATCATTGCTTGTGCTTCTCCAGTAGACGTGAAATGGCCTGATCATCTCGATCTTACTCCAGCAATCAAGTATCTAATAGATCAAAGAAACAGGGTAAGGAGGCAATGGCACCGAACACGAGAGCCTTGGCTTAAAACCAAATATAACCAACTTACAAGAAGAGTACATGAGGAAGTAAATAAACTTCGTAACGATAGATGGAATGAGAAGGTGAAGAGTTTGTCAACCCAGGACAATTCTATATGGTGCATGATTCGAGCCTTACAAAACAAAAAAGCCATGAACATTCCACCGCTTTTAGACACTAATGGATATTTCATAACTAATGACCTAGACAAAGCACAGCTTATTGCTGATTCACTTAAACAACAATTTGTGACTCCAAAGGATGATCGTCCAGAAGGACTAGAAATATCCAAAATGGTAGAAAGCAGCATAACAAAGTATTACAACAATAGCCATCATGTAGCCAAACATAAAATACAGGTAGCTGAGATTCAAAATTGCTTTAAAAAACTCAAGAAAAAGAAGGCACCAGGTACAGACACTATTAATAAAAATGCCTTAAAAAACTTACCGCAAAATGTAACTAGTGATATCTGGTATTTGATACCTGTGAGATAAATGGCGGTGTCCCACAAGGATCAGTGCTGGGGCCAGTTCTATTCAATTACTATATACGTGACTTCCCTGAAATCTCTTACTGCAAGCTATATTTTTATGCGGATGATGCTGCTATACTGACATGGGCACGCCAGCCTAGTGTTGTTGTATCACGTCTGCAGAAAGCCCTTAAGGAAAGTGAAATCTGGCTTAGCAAGTGGCGATTAAAACTGAATGTTGACAAATGCAAAGCAATGTTTATCACTAAGAAGAAAAAGAGAAATCTTGACTCCTTAAAGTTATATGGCAAATACTTGGAATGGGTTGATAATTATAGATACCTTGGCGTTGTTATAGATTCAAAATTATCATGGAATATGCATGTGACTTATGCGATGAACAAGGCCAAAAAAGCAAAGTTTAGCTTAATTGCTCTGTTGGGTCGTAACAGTGCCCTCAGTGTTGATAACAAACTACTCTTATACAAAATAATTGTTCGTGTCATCTTGCTATATGTGGCATGCCCGTCTGGGCTACGATTTGCAAGACAAGACAGAAGGAACTCAAAACTTTCCAGAACATTACCCTAAGGACTATTGCACAATTAGATAAGAGAATTGCTCGCAATTACTCCATTCATAATGATTTCGATATGACCCATGTCGGGAAATATGTTCAAGAACTCATGAAAACTGTGCTGCCTATTATGGTAAATCATGATAATGATCTAGTCTCTGGCATTCTAAAACATTTTCTACATAGAAAAGGCATCGTAATCCATGATATATCTTTGATGTCAATTATGATGACATTGATAATGTCATCTTCCCAGATTAATGGGTTTCATAAATTCTTTTGTTTTTTCTGTGGCTTACCATGTAATATACTCCTAGTTCAGACAATTGTCAATCAAATTTTCCTCCACCAAGAGGAGGCAATTTTCTTTCATACTTTGGATGACCTTTGTGGGTACATCAGGCTTCTTTTCTAGTTCAGTGTATTTCCCTTGGAATATGGTAATGAAGGGTGAGATTATGGAAGCTATGTTTCAAGTTCCACACGAACACTGAAAGACTACACTGTTCGATTGTTGTTGCTTTTCGAGAAAGCAAGTCCAAACAGCGAAAAAATGTTGAAAAGCCAAATACCAAGAGCTGCTCCTATATTCCGCCAATCATAATACGTATTCACAGTCAGCCAATCAGCAAATCCTGGGTGAGATTCAAAAGCATGTGGCGATTAACCAAATTACTGTATACACAGGCAGAGCAGAGACGATCAAAATATGGTGTCATGATGAGGAAACGCATAGTAAATTGGTGTCTGGCATAAAGGCTGATAACGTGCTAAAGATTCAGCATCATCAACTTAAATCAGGAAAAGTCCTCAAATACGTTATACGAAATGTAGACATGACCTATGACCTTAACGATTTTAAGGAAGACCTAAAAAAGGTCGATTATTTTCCTGAGAAAGTGATTAGACTTAAAAAATCTAAAGGATCCATAGATATGCCCATGATTCAGGTTCTGTTAGCGAACACAGAGTACAACAAGACTCTAAGAAATGTTACTCGCATCGGACCCCTAGCTGTATCCATTGAAATGTTCCATGGAAATAAGAGACCATTACAATGCTTTAATTGCTTACGATTTGGTCATATATCTCTAGGGTGTACTGAAGCCCCTCGCTGTTATAAATGTGCTAAAGGCCACCAGTCACAAGACTGCCCAAATGTTAAAGGACAAGATCCTTTAAAATGTATAAGATGCGAAGGGCAGCACACATCCAGTTATACAAAATGCCCAAAATTTCCGCAAGTCAAACGAGTCCCGACCAAAGTTACTCCGGAGACATCCTATGCCTCAATAGTCTCGAAAACGGATAAAAGATTTAACATAAATGACATTCAAGACATGTGCAAACAACTACGCAGTATATGCCATTTGTATAATGAATTAGGCAAAAAATATCCACAAATGAGTGGAATTCTTACGAGCAAACACTGAGATTATGGCTGACCGACCCTTTACTATTATTAACAGAGGTAAGCTTCGTTGTGTCATATGGAACGCGAGGGGAATTCCCCGGAGGCATAGTGAGTATTATAACTATTTAATTAAATGGGATATAGATGTGGCATTTGTTTGTGAGACACATCTAAAGCCGGGCCAAGACACCGAACACGAGAGCATTGGCTTAAAACCAAATACAGGGTGTTTCAAAATTATGTACAATAAACTTAGTGACATATTCTTCAGGTCAAAAGAAGACGAAAATGTTCTATAGCACTTTGTCTGGAAACGATTTGTTTGCGAGTAATCCAATATCATACAGTAGGGAAGCACAGTAGTTAGCGGACGATATTTTAGCAGTTCAAACGTTTCGACCCAACACTAGGTTGAGTGGTTTGTTCCATTTAAACCTACTTTAGGGTTGTTCCATTAGTTGTGTACGGTTGTTTCCATTACTGTAGTTTCACTACTGTACATCCACTAGGAATATCAATTTCAGAACGTTTGCGTGCTTTGACATACGCCTTACGATTTACGTAAAAAAAAGTCATGTACACGTATTCCAGTGCAGAATACACTGACATGCACCTAATGTAAGGTCTTGCGGATGGAAATGCTGTGGAAGCAAGAAGACTCTACCAAGAACGCTTTCCGAATAGACGTTTGCCAAATAACCGAACATTTGTATCTGTCGACAGACATTTGAGGGAGCGTGGTTCCTTTGGCCGTCAAACAGGACAAGGGCGGCCTGTAGCACATTCTCCGGATGAGGAGGATGTGATAATCGACATCATACATGATGAACCACAGACAAGCACCCGTCGTATTTCTTCCATGGTACACATGCCGCACTCATCTGTTTGGCGCATTCTTCACCGTCAGCTTTTGCATCCATACCACCTGCAACTGGTTCAGGCACTGAACCCAACAGACTATCCACACCGACAACAATTTTGCCAATGGATACAACGTCGTCATGCTGCAGACCCTAGTTGTCTCAGCCAGATACTTTTCACGGACGAAGCAACCTTCACCCGGACAGGAATCGTAAATTCTCACAACCAGCACCATTGGGCAGATGCTAACCCGAATGTTACCAGAGCTCGAGCGCATCAAGAGCGTTTCTCCGTGAACATTTGGTGTGGAATTGTCGGAAATAACTTAATTGGCCCTTATGTGTTGCCGCCACGATTGACTGGGCGAACGTATCTTTTGTTTCTGCAGAATGCATTGCCAGAATTACTGGAAGATGTTCCTCTTTTGATAAGATCTAACATGTGGTTCATGCATGATGGCGCTCCAGCACATTTCAGCCATGTTGTGCGAGCACACCTTCTAGTATCTAGTACAGAGGCACCTACTCCTACGAGGGAGTTTTGCACCATCCCAGTAAATAACGACTGCTACGAGATGACAGTAGCAGCCGGGACCGACGGCTTAACGTGCCCTCCGAAGCACGGGGGGTTTCATGATGGAAGAGCTGCTGGCGGACAAACAAACCAGTGGCTGTCACCAACTGCTGGAAAACCAGCTATGGTCACTTGGCAAATGGGTCAGACTAAAGTCCTCCAACAGCCGTGCCCCAAATAGCTGTCCCGCCAGCAGTGGCCCTCAAGCCCTGGCCTTCACCCAGCCAGCAGCTGGCCGCGCCTGAAGTTGCTGAACTCCATCGATTAGCAAGCCAACCGACGAGACAACCAGGCCACGGCCACCCCCGCGAGCACACCTTAATGCTGCATACACGAATCGGTGGATAGGTCGAGGTGGACCGGTAGCCTGGCCTGCAAGATCACCCGACCTTTTTTCTGTGGGGTCATGTGAAAACGATCGTCTACAGCACAGAAGTTCCTAACATTATGGATCTGCGACAACGAATTAAAAATGCATGCCAAACCGTTCGTAATGCTGGCGACGAACTCTTCCATGACATCAGACGGTCACTCATGCAACGAGCCGAAGCGTGCGTGCGAGCTGGTGGCGGGCACTTTGAACAATTCCTGTAATTTGGAGCCACGGGTTTAGTTGGCTGTATCACGTAAATAAATCGTTTCCAGACAAAATGCTATAGAACATTTTCGTCTTCTTTTGACCTGAAGAATATGTCACTAGATTTATTGTACATAATTTTGAAACACCCTGTATAACCGACTTTCGAGAAGAGTACATGAGGAAGTAAATAAACTTAGTAACGAGAGATGGAATGAGAAGGTGAAGAGTTTGTCAACCCAGGACAATTCTATCTGGTGCATGATTTGAGCCTTACAAAACAAAAAGGCCATGAACATTCCACCGCTTTTAGACACCAATGGACATTTTATAACTAATAACCAAGACAAAGCACAGCTTATTGCTGATTCGCTTAAACAACAATTTGTGACTCCAAAGGATGATCGTCCAGAAGGACTAGAAATATCCAAAATGGTAGAAAGCAGCATAACAAAGTATTACAACAATAGCCATCATGTAGCCAAACATAAAATACAAGTAGCTGAGAATTCAAAATTGCTTTAAGAAACTCAAGAAAAAGAAGGCACCAGGTAAAGACACTATTAATAACAATGCCTTAAAAAACTTACTGCAAAATGTAACTGGTGATATCACTAAAATTATAAACGACTGTTGGGATAACTGTTACTTTCCGGATACATGGAAACAGTCTGTTGTCCTAACTATCCTTTAACCCGGTCAAAATCCTGTAAACTCTGTAAGCTACAGGCCCATCAGCTTACTGTCTTCTATATCCAAAGGCTTGGAGAGAACAATTCTCACAAGATTCGTAGATTTCTGCCTGACCAATAATCTCATCCGTGCAGAACAATTAGGTTTTCGGGTGGAACATTCTTGCCAGCTCCAAGTTTGGAGACTTATAGCGGATGTTAACACTCCCCTTAATCTTTCGATGTATTGCGGCGTCATCTTCTTAGATGTTTATAAAGCCTTTGATCAGGTCGGGCATGAAGGCCTTATTTATAAAATGATAACTGATGGCTTCCCACATGATTTAATTAGTCTAGTTCACTCGTTTCTGTCCAACAGGTCTTTTCAGCCAGAGTTGGAGACGAATTATCTAATACAACAATAGCCATCATGTAGCCAAACATAAAATACAGGTAGCTGAGATTCAAAATTGCTTTAAGAAACTCAAGAAAAAGAAGGCACCAGGTACAGACACTATTAATAAAAATGCCTTAAAAAACTTACCGCAAAATGTAACTAGTGATATCTGGAAGCTAATACCTGTGAGATAAATGGCGGTGTCCCACAAGGATCAGTGCTGGGACCAGTTCTGTTCAATTACTATATACGTGACTTCCCTGAAATCTCTTACTGCAAGCTATATTTTTATGCGGATGATGCTGCTATACTGACATGGGCACGCCAGCCTAGTGTTGTTGTATCACGTCTGCAGAAAGCCCTTAAGGAAAGTGAAATCTGGCTTAGCAAGTGGCGATTAAAACTGAATGTTGACAAATGCAAAGCAATGTTTATCACTAAGAAGAAAAAGAGAAATCTTGACTCCTTAAAGTTATATGGCAAATACTTGGAATGGGTTGATAATTATAGATACCTTGGCGTTGTTATTGATTCAAAATTATCATGGAATATGCATGTGACTTATGCGATGAACAAGGCCAAAAAAGCAAAGTTTAGCTTAATTGCTCTGTTGGGTCGTAACAGTGCCCTCAGTGTTGATAACAAACTACTCTTAAACAAAATAATTGTCCGTGTCATCTTGCTATATGGCATGCCTCTCTGGGCTACGATTTGCAAGACAAGATGGAAGGAACTTCAAAGTTTCCAGAACATTACCGTAAGGACTATTGTACAATTAGATAGGAGAATTGCTCGCAATTACTCCATTCATAATGATTTCGATATGACCCATGTCGGGAAATATGTTCAAGAGCTCATGAAAACCGTGCTGCCTTGTATGGCGAATCATGATAGTGATCTAGTCTCTGGCATTCTAAAACATTCTCTACATAGAAAAAGGTACCGTAATCCAAGACATATCCTTGATGTCAATTTTGATGACATTGACAATGTCATCTTTCCAGAGTACTGGGTTTCATAATTTTTTTTGTTTTTTTGTGGCTTACTTTTTTTGTTTTGTATAATCCTAGTTCAGACAATCGTTAATCAAATTTTCCTCCACCAAGAGGAGGCAATTTTTTCATACTTTGGATGACCTTTATGGGTACATCAGGCTTCTTTTCTAGTTCAGTGTATTTCCCTTGGAATATGATTATGAAGGGTGAGATTATGGAAGCTATGCTTCAAGTTCCACACGAATACAGATACACTACACTGTTCGATTGTCGATTGGAGATATTTTATGGAGTACTCGCTCTGGGGTACTGTAAGGACTCTAAAAGGAAACAGACCCATCAACTTACTGCCCTTGCTATCCGCAAATGGCATTGCTGTCACGGGTGATCAAGATAAAGCTCAACTGATCGCCGAATCCCTGGTTAAACAATTTACCACTCCTGGTGAGGACAATCCGGATAATTTCCCAAATATTCGTCTTGTCAACGATGGATGTATCGCATACGAGCTCACTCATCGTATTTCTCCCTGTGAGGACACTATTGGTGTTCACGAAATCTCCGTTGTCATCAAGCATCTTAAAAGCAGGAAAGCAGCAGGTATCGATTCCATCACAAATAGCACTCTCAAGAACTTACCTCCTAATGTTGTTGCGACTATTACCAGGGCCATGAATGACTGCTGGAGACATGGTTATTTTCCTGCCAAGTGGAAAGAGTCTGTAATCGTTACAATAACGAAGCCTGGTCTAAACCCTGCTCTCCCTGTCAGCTATAGGCCTATAAGCTTGTTACCTATGCTATCAAAAGTGTTTGAACGCATCATTCTTAAGAGATTTAACGACTTTTGTGTGGCTAACAATCTTGTTCGTGAAGAGCAATTCGGCTTTCGACCAGGTCACTCCTGCCAACTCCAGATCTGGAGGCTTGTTGCAGATTTAAACACTCCTCCTAACTGCGCTAAATATGGTGGTCTTGTGTTTTTGGATGTCCGAAAAGCTTTTGATCAGGTTTGGCACGAAGGCCTGATATACAAATGGTTACTTGTGGATTTCTGGACGATCTTATTGCCTTGATTAGATCCGTTCTGTCGAACAGGATATTTCATGTAAAGGTTGGCTGCTCCATGTCAAACCCGTATGACGTCAAAGCTGGTGTTCCCCAGGGTTCTGTCTTTGGCCCTGCACTCTTCAACTTTTTCATCCATGACTTCCCAACATTTACAAAATGCAAGCTGTATCTGTTCGCTGACGACGCGTCCATCATGACCACTGCTCGCGTTCCCGCTCATGTCATACAACCTCTGACAATTAAGTTCGGTGAACGAGTTAACCCAACAAAATGCAAAACAAATAGAGCCACATTTACTTTATTGTCCTTCGAAATAATCACCCTGGAAGGCAATACACTTTTGGGATCGGGTGTATAAGTTTTGGAAGCTCCTTAGGACTGGCTTTAAGTTCACGTGTCACATTTGCTTGAATGTCTGGAATGTCTGCAAATCTGTGTCCCTTTAAGGCCCGTTTCAGGCGTGGGAACAAGAAAAAGTCTGCCGGTGCCAAGTCTGGTGAATAAGGTGGATGAGGTATGGATACGACCTCTTTGTTGGACAGAAAGTGTTGCACGATTACGGCAGTGTTCCTCTTTGATCCATTATCCACAGTTACGTGCGCACGCTACACCTTCAACTGAAGAAACGAGCATCTGCTAAACCATTGCACGCACAAACGTGACCTGTCTGAACTTGCTTAAACAATGACTGGGCTTGTATTCACATGCATTGTTACTCGCGTAAAGCTCGCACAGATTAGGGTGTGACGTCATTTACCGAACTTAATTGTCAGAGGTTGTTTCTCGATTGCAGAATGCCTTACATAAGTGCGAGAAATGGTTTGCTAAGTGGAGACTGAATCTAAATGTTGACAAATGCAAGGCAATGTTCATTACAAAGAAACTTCGGAAACCCCCGAGTCCTCTCTTCCTTTCTGGTAAAGAGCTCGAATGGGTAAAACATTACAAATACCTCAGAGTGGTAATAGATGCCAAGCTTAATTGGGGCGACCATGTCTCTTACGCCATCAACAAGGCAAAGAAGGCAAAGTTCAGTCTGGTAGCTCTTCTGGGGCGAAACAGCGCGCTTGGATTGGACTGCAAACTATTGCTGTATAGGACGGTAATCCGAACCATCTTGCTTTATGGTATGCCTGCATGGGCTACAATATGTAAGTCCAGATGGAAGGACCTCCAAACTTTCCAAAATGTTACCTTGAGGACCATTACTCAACTTGACAGGAGAGTTGCAACAAATACTTCTATTGCCGACGATTTTGAGATATCTCCTATTGGGAATCACGTCCAGGAATTGATGAAAAAGCTGCTTCCGAAGATGAAGGGCCATCCGAATCCTCTGGTTTCAGGTATTCTTGAGCACCCGCTTACCTTCAGAAGCCTTCTTAGACATCGCATGCCTCGTCACATCCTGGACATCAACTTCGACGACATCCAAAAGGCGATATTTCCCAAATATTGGATCTCCTAGCTCCTCGTGTCCCTTGTCCCTCGTCAATCAACAATGAACACTATCGTCCTGATAGGAAAGGACTCCATCTTATCCTCTGGATGACTTAACTAGGCTTCATCTGGCTTTTTGCCTAGTTCAGTGTACTTCCCGTGGTTACTTTCTGGACGAGTATGGTAGCGAAAGCGTTGCTTTCGGACCACTCGTTTCGTTTTACCTGCACTGTTCGATTGTCGATTGATTGTCGGAGATATTTTATGGAAGATCGCTTGGGTTGGTTAGGCTTCTTGACTACCTCAGTGTATTTCATTTGGAGTTTATTCTGGTTTGATGAGCTTTGTGAAAGCGCTGCTTTCGTCCCATCCTAACAAATGTACACTTCACTGTTCGATTGTCGATTGTCGGAGGATAGCATTTCACTCATTTGAATCATTCTATTTAAGCAGTTTCTAGATTGCATTATTACACTTCTAGTTCTACTTGTTCTTGGTTTCCATCTCGCACATCATTCATGTAAAAAATATTTTGGAAACCCCACACTTCTAGATACCCCGCACCATTCTCCAGCTGATGTAAAAAAGTGTATAACCCATGGGGTATATTCGTGAAAATACAGTATATCATGCCCCTGACGATGGCTTAAATGACAAATTGTACATTTGGGATATATATTTTTGTTTTTTATTATTTGTATATTTTTTATAAATATTGCATTGATCTTCATCTAATATCTTGCAATTTAGTTAAATTTTAATTTTAATTTGAAAACAAATTTATAACATAAAGCCACTCTCTTTTGAAATTTATAACATTGAATCGTTTACAGGGTCCATAGGATATTTGAGGGCACAATAAATATAGTAGAACAAAACATGATATATGCCAAAAACGTATTTTATTCATACAAATTTAAGTACAAAGATGTAGAAAAGGTTGGAGAACAGGTTTATTCAATGTAACTGCCTTTAGCCACAATGACTGCTTCAATGCGAGATTGAAAGCATTGATATGCCCAAATTAAATAGTCTTTTTGAATGTCTGCCATAACCTGGCCAATGGCATCCTTGATGGAACCAATGGTGTTGAGGAATATCAATTAGCTTCCTGTTCAACAACTCTGCACATGTGGATTGTCCAAGGGATTGAGATCCAGCAAATTACATGGCTACAAATTTTGTGTATTGTGATCATGCAGATGGATTGCCAACCAATCTTGTGTTTTCACAGCTTTATGTTCAGATGCAGAGTCCTGTCGAAAGACATGGCTTGTTATTGCAAACGCTGTCAATCCAGGGCTTCACAACTGTTTCCAACACCACAATATAGCTAGGAGCATTCACTCGAAGACCCAGTGGAAAGAAATGGGCTGGCATGACATGTCCTTCGCTATTCACACCCCTAAAGCCATCGCAGTTGCTGGGAAACTTGATGTGCATAACATGTGGGATATCTGAGGGATTCGCACATAGCTCTGTCATTTCACCGGTTCTCCTTTTGGTCTTGGTCGAAAGATTTTTCATAGGAAAAAAACCCAAGCACATTGCTCTGAGATAACAGCCGGGAGACTATTGACTATTTTTCGAGCAGGAGCCTCTGCCTAACTCCCAAATGTGGGTGATGCAATATGAATTCTCTCATTCGGTGACATCATCCAGTCTATGCCTTTACCCTGGAGGAAAAACTGGTAAAGCGACAACGGGATTCGCTATGACAGGAAAGGAATCCGAGTTAGTGGAGGAAGCCAAACAGTATCGACTGGATATCATAGGTATTACCTCTACGAAACATCCGGGTTCTGGAACTGTGGACTTTAGGAGGAGGATGGAAGCTTTTTTTACTCGGATGTCGACCCTAGCATAACTGCCCAGGCGAGAGTGGGGATACTCATAAGTCCCCGGCTGGCAGATTGTTGCAGATTGGACTCCCTTAGGTGGAAGATTGTGTCCTGAGGCTTCAGATAAGGAAACAGCCTCTCTCTGTCTGTTCATTGCATATGCTCCGAATGCAGTCACAGAGTACCCACTCTTTCTACACTCTGTCCAATGAAAGAAAAACTATGTCTAGGTTGGGATCAAAATTAGCCAATCAGAGCGATTTAGCAACTGCAATCGAGCAACTGCTTCTGGTCAAACAACTGGCTCTAACAGTCCCACAATGCAATGGGATTCAACGAGTTTTTCCTCACCCTTCCTGAATCGATTAATAGAATGGAATCTTGACTTAGTTTTCATTCCTTGGACAGACTATAGATGAAGTTGATGCTGCTCTTAGCAAGAAAGAGATGCAAATTCTGTCATTCTGGTGGGCAACTTCAATGCACATGTAGGGGCTGATGACCAAACATGGAAAGCCGTGATTGGGAGGAATGGTGACATTCCCATTAAAAGTGAATGGGAGGTACTTGTTTGATCTCTGTTTAAACAATGGACTATACATCATGAACACAGCAGGGTGGTGAGAAAAGGACTGCATGGTGGAATTTTGAAGCCCAAGAAGCTGTCAAACCAAAGAAGGAAGCCTATTTGCCATGGTTTGCAAATAAGTCACCTTCGAGCCGAGTGCGATACACTGAGGCACGAAAAGCAGCAGCAAAGAGAGTATCAACAGCCAAGGCCTGGCAGAAGTTCGAGGAGAAATTGGAGGAAGACTATGGTTTGGCAAACAAGGTATTCTGGCAGACTGTGCACTGCGTCTGTGGAAAGAAGTCTCTTTCTTCACAAACTATTAAGAGTTCAGATGGGAGGCTTCTGAAAATGGAGGAGAGCGTGTTGCATAGGTGGAAGGAATACTTTGCATCTCTTCTTAATCTGGTGACAGCAACAACTGAAGCACATGAGGTGCACCTGGAGCGGAGAATAGTCACAGTAGTATCACCGAAGCAGAACTCAGATAGGTAATTAAGTACCTGAAGACTGGCAAAGCTGCAGGTGATGATGAAATCCGATACGAGATGTTAAAGGCCTTAAATCAGGATGGTATCCTGTGGCTTACTCGGGTGAGTCCCTATCTTCAATAAGGGAGATCGGAGAGATTGCAACAACTATAGAGGCATCTCTTTGCTCAGCATTCCTGAGAAAGTATACGCTAAGTGTCTGGAGATGAGAAGTCGGGGAAATAGTCGACTCCAATCTGTAGGTGGAGCAGTGTGGTCTCCGACCTGGCCAATGCACGATGGATCACATCTTTGCTCTAAGGCAAATCTTTGAGAAATCCTAGGAGTATGCAAAAGAGGTCTATGCTTGCTTTGTGGACCTCAAAAAAGCATATGACAGAGTTTATCGGGAGAAGTTCTGGCAAGTGTTGCAAGAATACAGAGTGGTTGGGCAATTACTGGTTGCTGTCATGTCTCTTTACGAAAGCTCTGAGATGTGCGTCCGATTAAATGACATTAAGTCAAGACTGTTCACCGTGATCGTTGGACTCCGCCCCTTGTTCATTATCTTTATGGACCAGATAGACAGGGGCAGCTGAGGCAATGAGTGCGTTTGTGTGGGCAACTGCTTGGTGGAGAGGTTGCTTTTTGCTGAGTATCTTGTCCTTTTTGGGTCTTCTCGCACCAACCTTCAGCATACACTAGACCAGTTTGCAGCCAAATGTGAAGAGGGTGGGATGAAGATCTGTGTGGCTAAGAGGTTCTGGTCCTTTCAAGACAGCCTCCTCAGTGCACCCTCCATTTTTGGGGAGCCCCATTGTAACAGGTGGAGAAGTTCAAGTTTCTTGGGGCTGCATTTATACGTGATATGTGGCAGGATAAAGAATTGGATACTTGGATCGGTGCAGCAAACCGTGTCAGACATGAACTGTGGCAATCTGTGATAATGAAACATGAGCTGGGAAACAAAGCCAAGCTCTCAGTTTTCAAATCTTTGTCCCCATTCTCACCTATGGTCATGAATCTTGGGTAATGACTAAAAGATTGCTATTGCAGTACAAGCAGCCGAAATGAGATTCCTGACAGGCAAGACAGATGTTACCCTACTAGATAGAGTGCACAGCAGTACAATAAGGGAGTCTTTAGGTGTTACCCTACTCTCCCGCACGAGAGATCTCAGTTGCGCTGGTATGGCCACATGATGCAGATGCTGTTCGTCAGAAGGGCATGGTGCATTAAGAGTTCGTGCCAGAAGGGACAACAGTGAACAAGGAGAGGTACACACAGAAACTGGCTCACCTCCGTGCTGCTGCCCACTGGAAATGCAAGGATTGGGTATTGCAACATGATACAGTCGTCCCTCCGCAAGTCGGAATTCTACAAGTCAGGAAATTCCACAAGTTGGCAATTTTTTCCTGAAAGCCAAGATGGCAGAGAATGACTTCCGGTTGGAGATTTTGACAAAAATTAAGTTGGTGACAATTATTATGAATAAAATATTCAAAATTAGTTAATTTTATAGTTCCGTTAACGCATACAGTCAGACACTTCGTGATTCGCTAATTCACAAATTCACAAAAATTTCTTTGGAACTGAATTTCTTTGCATCTGTGGTATCTTCGCACACCCACAATACTGTATTCTGTTGTTACGTCAAACATTTGTTTATTTTTTTAAGGGTAATGTATTAAGCTAACTTTCAAATAAAATTAAAGTGTTTGGGAGCCTGCCTGGGGTCATATTTAGGTTTCAACTATAGAAACAAGCATACATTACCCTTTTTAGTGACTCTACCAAAAATCCGAGAATCCTCCTCATTCGCGACGGGTTCTGGAACCTAACTTCGCGAATGTCCGAGGTCTAACTGTACAATCTATATTGGGGGGGGGGGTCTATAAAAGTTAATTGTTGAAATTAATATAAGCAGACTTTCTTCAAGTTGGTTATTTTCCACAAAATTCAAAATGATTTTTTGGAAAAATGGAAATGGATTTTGATTATAGAGGCACCCCTCCTTACTTAAACAGCTACATTTTCCCTTAAAATGTAGGAAATGCTGACTTGTGATGAAGATTGCCTTAATTTGAAAAGTATCACTATGTGACGAAATGTGTGACCCCGATGAGTGGGAGTCAAGTTCGTCAAGAAAGGAACTACATACAAGTTCTGCTTGGAGTAAAAAAATGAATAAGATTTTTATTAAATTTTAGAAAAAATAAAAGTTACATTTATTACAAGGAGCAAAATGAATATTTAAAGACAATAAACAAGCACAGAAAGTGCTGTGTGTTCCTTTTGAAGGGAGGAACACGGTAACCCTAAAATATCAAAGTTCAAAATAATAAATTACAAATAGGAAGAGCTCCTTACCATACTTGAATGAATGC
>JAHWFO010037430.1:2437248-2450049 GCA_023313115.1 Rhysida immarginata
TTACACAATAAAACCTGGTCATGGCATTCTACAAAACAGAAACCAAAGAGGCTCACACAACACATGACTAAGTCCTACCCAAATAATGAGGACACAGGGGAATGACAAAGAGTCCCTCCCAAACGATATTTAATTTGGTTTAATTTTTCCTCACAATATTCTTCTTCAAAAGCTGGTAATTTACTGAAGAATACGTATTATGAACGTAATTTGGCAATAAAGTAGATGCGAATGCCTATCTTGGAATTCCGCAAGTCGGAAAATTCCATAAGACGGCAAGGCCCTGGAAACGAAGTTTCCGACTTGTGGAGGGACAACTGTAATGCTATCGGTTTTTCATGGTGCAGGCTGCACTGGCGAAAATGGGAATGTGGACCTTTTAACATCCTCCCTACTTACTGATCTCGCCCAGTGTGACTTTTACCTGTTTTCCCACTGAAAAACAAACTTGAAGGATGCCGTTTCAAGAGTGCATCTGAGGTTCAAGAAGCAGTGATGGCCACCCTGAATACCATCTCCTCCAGAGGCTTCCAGGAATGTTTTCACCAACCGTGCTCACGTTGGCAGATGGGGAGTACTTTGAAGGTAGTTGTACGTACGCAATACATCATATCCATCAGGTAGGCTAGTCTCCGACCTTATTGATTGAACCAGTATAAGTTCAGAGGCGATCGCAGTACAAGCCTCCAGTACCATCATATACAAGGTGATTACAAAAGAACTTCACACTTTTAAAAATTTATTATATCAAAGCTATTCAGAATATAGACACACCACTTACGAATTCTTAAAGAAAAACTCTTGAAGTTTATTGTGACACAGTTAAAGATGTTCAATATGCCCCCCTGTAGTCAAATTCATCCCAAACCCGCATTAACATGTCTCCATCAATCCCACGTATCGCTACTGTAATGCGTTCTTACAGCTCGTCTAGGTCACGGGGAAGGGGTAGGGTGAAGACCTTGTCCTTTACACACCCCCATAAAAAGAAATCACAGCAGTGGATTGGTCGAGCAAACAATAACCCGGAACTTGCAAAGTGGCCACCGCGGCCACCCCGACCTCACATCTTGTGATTTCTTTTTATAGGGGCGTGTAAAGGACAAGGTCTTGACCCTACATCTTTCCCGTGACCTGGACGAGCTAAAAGAACGCATTACGGTAGCAATACATGGGATTGATGGAGACATGTTAATGCGGGTTTGGGACGAATTTGAATACCGCATTGATGTATGCCGTGTCACGACAGGGGGGCATATTGAACATCTTTAACTGTGTCACAATAAACTTCAAGAGTTTTTCTTTAAGAATCCGTATGTGGTGTGTCTATATTCTGAATAGCTTTGATGTAATAAATTTTTAAAAGTGTGAAGTTCTTTTGTAATCACCCTGTATTTGGGGGAGGCCATGCCCTGGTGGGCTTTCACTAAACACAACTTCTGTGAAGTTAACCAACATCAGGCCCAGCTAGTCACTGGATGGGCGACCATCTGTGACAGACAATCTTCAACCCCCCCCCCCTTCCCCTGGCTGCTGTGACCATCGTACAGCAGTCGTCAATCCAGGTCCATCCAGGGACCCAACTCATCGGCCTCTGGCATGCAGGTCCTGGATGGATGTATTGGATCCCAATTCATAAATAAATAAATAAATAAAATAAATAGGTAAATTAAAAAAAAAAATAAACACAAATCCCAATCGTTAAACAAAATAGTTTGATATGATGAATATGTCACAATTTTGAAACAATTTGCACTGTACAAGCTGATAAATTGACGTTTAATCTTAGTAGGTAGTTTGCGCCACTGTATATGTCCCACCCAGGGGTACACATTTCTTTCAGCGATGAATCAGCCACCAGAGTCCCTTGTTGTAAAATTCTTCTGTTTGGGCCTGGAGGAAATGTTCCACCTCAAAGATGGCCTCATCACCATCTTGGAAGTGGCATCCTTGCACCATGCTCTTCATACATGGAAAGAGGAAAAAAAATCGCTTGATGGCAGGTAGGATAATTAATCCTGACAAGACAGTAATTCATTCTCAAGAGCCCCCAAAATTTCACTGTTTGTTTTGGAGCATTGCTTGCAAGCGCACAGCATGCCTTTGGTATTCTGTTATTTTTGCAGTATGTTCCTGAGATCATCTATCTTTTCTGGACATAATCGGTCAGCAGCACCCCCTTGGAATCATAAAAAGGGCTAAACATGACTTTCTTAGATGAGATCTGGGTTCGTGTTTCTTCAAAAATTGGGTGTTAGTGTGATTCTTGTGTTGCTCCGGATAATTATTTCAGGAAAATAGCGATACACTCAGCATTCATCCATTATAAAACTCACCTGGAGTGGTCTGGCAGTGCATCAAAAGGCTGGTAGTTGCGTCTCTATGATACTCTTTCTGGAATAGAGTGAGCAAATGTGCACATCCTTGCAACAACATTTGCCATGTGCACTTCTGCATTCAAGATATTACACAACATGCTGTTGCTAATGTGACTCTTTGCATGACCTGTTCTGCTGTGTTTTTTCAGTCTTTGAGGACCAGGACCTCTACTTGATACACTATTTAAGGCTCCTTACCCCAGGGCAGGGGGATCATTTTCCAGACTGATCTAGCTACTTTGAAAACCTTGCCTCTAAGGCTCAAAGTCATTGAGTCCATACACGATCGTTTGTCTCCTCTGTATGTCACTATTTCCCTTCAGATGTAGAAATCGTAACACAGCCCACGCCTCGATTTTTTTCAACAAATCGTGCTATCTTGGATCTGCTGCTGTGGCAGTCATTCCACAAAATACAACATTGCTTAACTCGTTTGGGACGGTAAGTTCCGAACGGCACTTTTAAACGGTAAGTGCCGGACGGCACTTTTAAACGTTTTTATAATAAAGTCAGAAATAAAATTTTTTATCTTTTTAATTATTAGGTCTAAGGAAACAAAACCTGCTGTATTCTATACAGTAAACCTTTCTCTGTAAAAATACAGTACAATTAGTGTATTTATAATAATTTATTTAAATTGAAGATGTGCGGAAGTTAGAAACCGAACGTTGATCTCATATAGCCATTATCTGCTTTTTCATTTTAAATTATATTTTCATTCTACAGATTCAAAACCTGCATTTTATGAAATTATGTAGCTTCCTTATTAGTTCCATACAGGTTTTACTGCACAAATATGTATAAAAAATATTTTATCCTACCTTCACTTTACGCTTGTAATTTTTTTTCACTCTATGCCAAGTTGAACTTTCCCGCCTTATTGCGAGTCTGTTAAAGCAGATAGGTATAGAAAACTTTTTTTATTTTATTCCTGAGATCTTGTTCTTTATTATAAGTATAATTATAATTCATAAAATGAATTTAGAAAATAGAAATAAAGTAAAATGTAGGCGGATTCACAACAATAAGGTGCGACTGCCGCCATGATGACGTCATTTCAGAATGCATTCCGAAATCCCCCCCCCCTCCTCCTCCTCCTCCTCTACAGGGCTGCTCCAATGCTTAGAAGGTTGGAATGTAATTTTGTTTTTATCCGTTTATTGTTTACTTTATAAAGAATTATTCACGCCACGTTAAGACTTATATATAGTGTATAGTGGACTAGTAAATACTAGTAAACGGACTAGTATATATGCATCCGGAATGTTTATATTATAGTTAGAAATTTTTGGTTAACGTTTCATTATTTTGCATGAATAATAAAACATCAATTGAACCAAAAAATTGTTTTTTCGTTTATGCACCAAATTGTAATAAATGCTTTTAATTTTAAATTAAAATATATTGTAAAATTATATTTACAATATCCAAAATGATTGTAAATTTATTTAAAATTCGCACATAAATTCATTTTCAATTAGCTTCATTTGAAAATGTAAACAGCATTCATTTGTTTCTATATGAATTTTCATGTTTATAAACACATGTCATTGAATTTTATAAAAAATAATACAAATTTTATAATAATAAATGAATATTTAATTTTATTTTAGCATATATGCAATTTGCTATTTTTTTTTTGTATAAAATGCACATAAAATCATATTCTCAAGAGCTCTCTGGTGGATAGAGGCAGGGCCTGGATTTTGATTGGTTGTAGTTAGATCTACGCGATTACGTCAACTAGCATTAAATTACGTCATGGCGCCAACTTCAAACCCCTGAAGTCTCCACATAGTTATGAAAAAAAATTCATAACATTGATAATAAATAAAATTTCTTAATTATTTTTTAATTCTCATACAGACAATGAAATACTTCACATTTTCGGCCTAACTTGCTAATTGGAAATAATTTTCGTTTTTTTTTCTAAAAATTCATTAAAACAAGATTAATTTTTCTTTATTCATATTTGTATTTTTAAGAGTTATTTTTAAAAATAAATTATGCACATAACATAAAATATACTGTTTCATATAGTGGCCTAAACATCAATAAAAACTATGCAAAAAAAATTCGCCATAAATAGATATACTTTGGCTAGAAAAATTTTTTGAATAAATTAGCGCAATTTTCCCGTTTTTGATAAAAAATTTTCCCGTCCTAAAAGGGTTAAATGAGTTTGGGGCATCTCTGCAGGAATATAGCCACACACTGCCTTTATCGCTTGACTGCTGCACGGTGATTGTAATTAAAATTGTTCAAATTTTTCAAAATTGTTGAAAATCTTGAATATGATTTGAAAGTTGTGTATAAATATTAATTGTGTATACTGATTTAGAAAGTTTCTTATTAGTTGTTCTTTAGTAACTTGCACTTTTTTTGGAATATTGAATTAATTGTTATAAGTTCATCTGTTGAACTTATTAGGTGGTGCTGATAAGTCTTTAGCCTTCATTATTCCAAATTCAATTGGAAAGTGCACTAGTGGAATTTTCTAAAAGTATGATATTGAAATGTTTTTGAGGGAAAAAATAGACATGTCTATTGTCTATTATGCTCTTTATTAAGGGCAAAAGACAAATTTGTTGCTTCTAATATGCCAGTCACGATAAAGAGTTGAGAACAGTTTGAATGTCCTTCACAATAAAGAGTTTTTGAAAGAGTTGATTGCAGAGAATTCATACAGGAATGTTATGTACAAGCTGTATTCAATGGAAAGCTGGAAAATTGTATTAAAAACCTCATGCTTAACTGATAATCAGTATATAGTGCCAATTTTGAAATACCAATACCATTGGCATTTATAGGAAACATGTGTTAAAACAGTGGAAACCTTACAACAATGCACCGATAAGCTACGAGGGTTGTTTAAGAATTTTTGCCTCCTGGTCCGTATCTTTTTTATTTGTTAACCAATTTTCAAAATTCTTTTTATATCTGATACTTACATTTGTCCTCTGTGTAATGCACTATACACTTTTCGACATAGTTCCCATCTCTTTTTATGCATTGCACCATCACGTGACTAGTCGGGTGAACCCTTCGGAGTGGAATTCTGGGGTTGTTGTCGACATGAAGATTGAATGGCATCTTTCACTTCATCGTCAGAACGCAACTCATGTCCCTTAAGGTGCTCTTTCTACTTTGGAAGTGGTGAAAGTTACAAGGTGGGGGTGGCCGTGGCCTGGTTGTCTCATCGGTTGGCTTGCTAATCGATGGAGTTCAGCAACTTCAGGTGCGGCCAGCTGCTGGCTGGGTGACGGCTAGGGCTTGAGGGCCACTGCTGGTGGGACAGCTATTTGGGGCACGGCTGTTGGAGGATTTTAGTCTGACCCATTTGCCAAGTGACCATAGCTGGTTTTTCAGCAGTTGGTGACAGCCACTGGTTTGTTTGTCCGCCAGCAGCTCTTCCATCATGAAACCCCCCGTGCTTCGGAGGGCACGTTAAGCCGTCGGTCCCGGCTGCTAATGTCATCTCGTAGCAGTCATTATTTACTGGGATGGCGCAAAACTCCCTCTGTACTAGATAATAATAAAAGTTACAAGGTGCAAAGTCTTTCATTTTTGAACTGTAGGCGCTTCATCGCCTCTGGCGGGGATCGTGTGCGGGCGGGCGTTATTGTGCTGCAGAAGAGGGTCCAAATCAGCCATTCAATCCTTGTGTCGATAACAACCCTGGAATTTCTTTCCGACAGGTTCACCCGACTAGTCACGCGTTGGCGCAGTGCGTGGAAAGGGGTGGGGAATATGTCGAAAAGTGAATAGTGCATTACATAGAGGACAAATCAGATACAATAAGTATTTTGAAAATCGGTTAACAAATAAAGTTACGGACCAGGAGGCAAAAATTCTTGAACAACCCTCGTATACATCCTATTTGGAAAAAAGTATCTAGACACTTCTCAGAAATTTACAGCGGCAGGTAGGCAAAAGTGAAGGCAGCCTTTTGACTCATACAAGATGTAGCCACAAGATGGAATTCAACATACTACATGATCGAACGATTCCTCAGTCTGGCAGTTTGGGTGAATATACCAACTAAGTCCAGTGCTGCTGAATATACCGAATTCTTCAACCATTGTGTTGGGAGCAGAAATTGAATGCCTTAAAGAATTCATCACAGTATTAGAACCTTTTGAGCAAGTCACTAGAGAAATAATTGGAGAAAAATATATTACTGCAAGCTCTATCATCCCTATTGTTAGTTGCCTTAGTTGGAAGCTCGGAAAAACTGTGTTGAGCCAACCATACGTAATTGCACTAAAGAAATTAACTAAGTGATAAGTAGAAGAAACAATTTGACCAAGTAGAATTTATGAAGAATTTAGCCGTTGCAACATTACTGGACACACAATACAAGCGTCACCGTTTCCAGCATGCAAAAGCTGTCGGTGACGCCATTTCACAAATTGCATTAGAGTTGCGGGGAACGAAGTCAATGGAAAGGCGAGAAGATGAAGCCAAGTGATTTATAGGTTTATCATTCTCATCTTACTTCAAGACAGGCAAATGAAGAGGAGAGGCATGCAAGATTGCCAAGTGAACTACGGCAAATCTGCACCAACATGTGTGCGATTGTCACTATGACCTAGTAGTTGTATGGGAAAATATGAAGTCTGTATATCCTCAGCTTCACAGTATTGCAAAAAAATACTTGTCGATATTAGCCACTAGTGAGCCCTCTGGACGTTTATTTTCGAAGGCAGGACTAACAGCGACGCAATTTCGGAATAGATGGACTGGAATAAAGATTAAGTCAGCTATTATTCTTAAACTGACAGATAAAAAAAAATTAAATAAAGATCATTTGTTAATTATGGAATGGATTGGCGTGACATTTTATTTTCATGTAAGCAAAATGTATGTGATGTAATTAGTTTTGAAGATTGAAATATTTTATCTGCAACTTTTTATGTATTAAGCAAAATTCTGATTTCGAATCGATTAATACTCGATTAATCGGCTTCTGCAAACCAATTAATATTATGAATGATTACTGAAACACTAGTTAATCGATGCATTAAGAATCGAGTCTTTTTAAGAATCGCCCATCCCTAGTTAGAAGTGCCTCACTCAATGGTAAATAATGTTATCTTGAAATGCAAACATACTGGAGCAGCAGTTCAGCAACGACTAAGCAGGCCATGGAAACTGACGGAAAGGGATCAACGAGCTCTAAAGTGTGTTATAAAAATAGTAATCATTTTTCCTCAGCCCAAGAAATCACTACTGAGTTTCAAAATTCATCTGGGGCCGTTGTCAGCACTAGAACTTTTTGTAGGGAATGGAACAAGATCAGATTCCACAGTCAGGCTGCAGCGCATAAGGCAAATATCACCGAGGTGGATGCTGGCATCATTTGACATTGTGTAAAGCTCGCTGCAGCTGGATTCTGGATCACTGAAAACGTGTTCTCTGGAGTGACAAGGCATGGTACAGCATCTGGACTTCTGACGAAATGGTGTGGTTTGGTGATTGCCAGAGGAACGAGGCAGAGCCCAGAGGGGCACACACGTACCCAGTTGTCAGGGGCCCAAATATTTCTGGCGGCGGGCGTGTACCCGGTATTTGCAGAATGAAACAAAATTTCATCGGCTACCTATCAAAACCAGCGGAAACTGTTATTGCTGCAAAGTGGGCCTACCAGATACTAGTTTATGAAATAAAACGTTGCTTTCTCTCCTAATACATGTGTTCGCATACTTTATCCAAGTAAGGTATAACCTCCTGTATTAAATCATCTCTAGATTACTTACAATATCCAATACAAAGTAGATGTTGTGTAAATAGTTGTCATCGTATATTATTTAGGAAAAATGATGAGGAAAAAAGTTTGTCTATGTTTATTTTATTTTAAAATATTCATGATTTACAGTTGGTTGAATTGTTTAGATAATTTCTAAATTGGAGATGATCAAAATCATAGGTTACCATTCTCTTGTGAAAAAAATACTGGCTTATGATAAAAGTACTTTTTTGCAATGATCAATTGCCATTCTGGTTCTTAAAAAAATAAATGAGAAGAAATACTGTGGAATAGAAAGAGCTATTAAGAAGGCAAAAACATCTAATCTACAAAAATTTATGAGATAAGAGGTTTTTTTTTTCTTTATTAGTTTTGAAGATTAAAATTTTTCCTTTCTTTATATTTTGTGTCTTAGGGGAAACTTTAGCTTAGGAAATGCTAGATTGGAGAAGGACTACTGTAATTTCTAAAAATACATTTTAGTTTATGTTTTGATTAAACATTTCACTTTTTAAACGCTATACATGGTGATTCATAAGTCACTCAGGAGTTCAGGAATCGATAAAACAGTAATCATGACAGACATCGTGGCAATGCTCATGGTGAATTGAGAATCAGTGGATAGAGAATCACTTATGGTGCTCGGCACGAAAGAAAAAGGAAACTGGCGCATGTATAATTGAATAAAACTCGTTCAACCAATCAGAAACGGACTGGCATCAGTAGTAAGTAATGCCTTGATTCCTGTCCGTTTCTGATCGATTGAACGAGTTTTATTCATTTACACATGCACCAATTTCCTTTTTCTTTCGTGCCGGGCACTTTAGAGTTTGCATTCATAATGGGCACCATGGCAAACCCAAGCTTTTTGCATGTTAGAATTCACAAATGTGACTTGTTTGTGAGGTACAGTGAAGATTTGTTCTTGCCCCTCTATCCCATGATAGCCCGCCTGTGAGAAAGGATCGCTCACGCAGTTGCTGGTATCAGCCGTCAGAAATTGGGACATGTTTGATTAAATACAGGATTGATGTCTGCTGTGTCACCATGGGTGGACATAAGGATCACCTGCAAGTTACGTACAAAACTTGCATAGATTCTCTATCCATTGATATGAGCATTTCTGCTATGCCCAACATGGTTACTGTTCTATTAAATTCCGAAAATCCCGGAGGGACTTGAGAATAGCCCTGTATTTAATTCATGCTTTTGAATTCTTTATGTAATTTCTTTTTTTTTTTTTTCTATTTGTTTTAGATATAACAAAAAAATTTCTGAAATCAAAGAATATTACACATATGCATTACAGCATGCGTAAGTTTTTACTTGAATGTGATAATTTAATTTCTACCTTCACCTTTTGTTAAGAAGTAGACTGTTCTTAATCGTGTTCGACAGTTTATCTTCTTTATAATTATAATGTATTTGATAAACTTATTTTTTCCTCTCCTCAAAAATAAATTTTTTCTTCTTTAAAATAAATAGTGCACATGTTCACCGTGAAAGGAGAAAATTTCTGCGTACGGCTCTTAAAGAACTTGGTCTTGTTTTAACTGATAATCCCGGTTTATTAGGACCCAAGGTTATTTTTTTTCTTTATTTTCTTTTTTTTTTTTTTTTTTTTTTAAAAACATTTAATTGATGTGCTTATATTCCTTATTTGAAAAAGAAACTGATATATATGAGAGAAGGATGAGACACAAAAACCCTGGAATACAATAAATAATAGTTATTAATTAAAAAATAAAAAATAAATAAATAATAATTAATAAATAATAAATAAAATCAAAATAAAAAGCTGACGTTTCGGATAGAGACTATCCTTTATCAAAGCAAAAAGGATAATTCTCTAAAAGCAAATAGAATATTAGAGAATTATCCTGAAGTTATGAAACGAGTACTTAAAGACGACTTTATATATAGTTAGCATAGGGAGTAGTAAGATGGTATTGGCTGAAATAATAGAAGAGAACAAATGGGAGGCCAGGAAATTCAGATACGTGTTGGGATAAAACAGAAAAGAGGACAAATAGGAGGTGGTAAGAAGGCAGCGAAAAAAATACATTAGGATAAAACGTACAGAATTAAAATGGCAGAAACTACAGGGTTCCCACATTCTGGAAAGTCAGGCAAATGAAAAGTTGTCAGGGAAGAAGGGCCACTTTCATGCATTTGTCAGGGAAATGAGACTTTTTCTGGGAAATGTCAGGGAAATAGACTTTACTGGAGACATTGTGTTATTTATCAAATAAATAACTGATAAACCAAATTATGATGGATGGTCCCAATGTAGAGACATGTTTTAAAAAAATTACGATTTTGTTAGGGAAATGAGACTGTCGATGTCAGGGAAAATCAGGAAAAGTCAGGGAAATGAGATTCAGCATTTCAATGGGAATCCTGAAACTATCAAAAAGGTTAGGAATGATAGGGCTGCATATAAAAGAGCTTCGGGTCAATGGTCACTGAAACAAAGGAGTACACGGACGGACATAAAATGAAGATAGAAGAAGAAAATTTTGAAAGAACATTAAAAAGAAGAAATAACTGAGAAAAGATAAAGTGAAAGAAAAGGGCCCAGAAAGCCTACGACAGATTAGGGAATAACTGAAGTTGTAGAGGAATATGGAAAAGGTAATGATGGAATAGTCTCTTTGTTAAGATTAATGCCATTAGGGATGAGGGAATTAAATTTCTAAATAAGAAAAGACTCGAATTGCTTTCTTTCTTTTTTGTTATGGAAGTTATTGCGTAGAATGTAAAGGCTGATGCCCTGCAAAGAGTGGCCAGGGGAATTAAATTGTTTAGCGACAGGGGTGTCACCATTGCTAAGGATGTCAAACTTATGTCTGGCAAATCTGGTACGTATGGTATTACCCATTTCTCCGACATACTGTTTCTGGCAAACCTTGAAATGTAACAGGTAAATAAGGTTCTGAGAAGTGCAGGTTAGGTTTTGGTTAATCTTGAGAGTAAAGGAGGAAGCACTGCTGGAAATGGAGGTGACAGGGTTAAGAAAATGGCAAACACCACTCCATTTTTCATTGTAAGGAGAACATCCCTTAGTAGAAGTGCATGGTTTAGTAATAGCAGCATGAACCAGAATATCTTTAAAATTAGATGTCCTTTTAAAGAAACTTTTGGTGGTTCTGGTAGAATGGAATGGAGAAGAGAGTTGTCAATAATATGTTGATGTTTCCTTAGGACATTTTTAATACTATTGAGGGTTGGATGATAAGGAAGAACTAACGTAGGTGTTGCCATTGCTGGAGAAGGTTTGGGATTGTTATTAGAACGGGAATTACGATGTTTATAGATTGAAGCAAGTATGACAGATTCGGGTTAGCCTCTTACTTTAAGGGAGTGGGTAAGGGCGTTAGCATGGAAGTCCTTGTCAGATTGATTAGTAAATATTCTATGGATGCGAGTTAACTGTCTTAGAGGGATGTTTTCCTTGCAATGGCAGCTGTCCTAATGTAAGTACTGGTGCTGTTCGGTGGGCTTCTTATAGAGACTTGTAGACAATTTGTTAGTGATAGAGATAGAGACATCCGAAAAAGGAACCGTCGTGGTAGAATAATTGTGAGAAAACTTCTAAACCACACACTTCTACTAAGGGATGTTCTTTTTGGAATGAAAAACATTGCAGCGTTTGCCATTTTCTTAACCCTACCACCTCCATTTCCAGTAGTGCTTCCTCCTTTACTCTCAAGATTAACCAGAACCTAACCTGTACTTCTCACAACCTTATTTACCTGTTACATTGCAAGGTTGCCAGAAACTGTATGTTGGAGAAAGGGTAATACCATACGTACCAGAATCGCCAGACACAAGTTCGACATCCTTAGCAATGCTGACACCCCTGTCGCTAAACAGTTTAATTCCCCTGGCCACTCTTTGCAGGGTGTCAGCCTTCATATTCTTTGCAAAAGCTTCCATAACAAAAACGAAAGAAAAAAATTTGAGTCATTTATTATTTGGAAATTTAATTCCCTCAATCCTAATGGCATCAACGGCACTATTCCTTCATTACCTTTCCCATATTCCTCTACAACTTCAGCTATTCCCTAATTTGTCATAGCAGGGTTCGTACGCAGCCTTGAATTCCTTGAAAAGCCTGGAATTTCATTAAATTAGATTTTTTCACTGGAATTTTTTTTATATGCTGGAAAAACTTGTTCACATTTTGTTTAAGAAAGAAAAAAGCAAGTAAACATTGCTGGTATCAGGTATTAAACACACTGCCCTCCCCCCATGAAGGAAGATGGTCTGCTCTAACATACGCGAGATATAAACACGTGGGTGAAGTCGAATTTCCTTGGCTGTTAGCCGTACGACATCCGGGTCCCAGGATATAAATGGATGTAACTCAGTTTCAGATTCAATTTTATCATTCGTCAATGTTGTCAAGCTTTTTTGGATGGGGAAAACAAAATTTCAAAAAATTTGGCTTGAAAAGCTGGATTATTCTGAATGAGTGTCTGATGACCACACTGATAATAGCAACGCCAATTGTTGTGTATGCCAATGTTCATTTAGCATTTCGAATATGGGAGAATGCGCAATTAAAAGTCACAAAGCAGGAAGTAAGCATTGTCACAAAAAATGATCAAAGATGTAACTCAGGGCTGTCCAAGATTTCTGTCCGCAGGCAGCGCTCGTGCACGCGGGTAC
>JAHWFO010037430.1:2479606-2493925 GCA_023313115.1 Rhysida immarginata
TAGTACTTAATCCCTCTCCCTCCCTTTTGTGGTCATAAGTAGTCACATCTCCCCCCCCTCACCCCCCCCCCCCCCTCGCCCCCAAGTTGACCACGTGGTTTGTTCAACGAAATAGAATACATGGATGTATTCCATCTCGTTGGGTTTGTTGCTTATAAAGAAAAAATATTCTGTGTCATCACAGCCAAACAATACTTTTATTAAAAAAAATATTCTTTTAAAGAGGATTTGTACATGTCGAATTTATTGACTTTTGTTCGCTGGAACATTAGAAATGAATTAGAACATGAATACTATAAGAATTTCTATATTTTTATAATAACACTAGGTCATTCCCGTTTAGAAAAACAAATTCCTTGTTTATTTGAATTTACCCACCATCCACCCGCAATACGTTTGCATATTAAAATTTTGACAATAATTGAAAATAATGAACTGGAGAACTCCGATCTAATTTTATTTTAATTATATAATTAATATCTAGTCCCAGCTGGGTCAGTGTAATTTTTTATATTGGGTGTGTGTGTTTTTGTAAAAAAATATACAAAATTTAAAGATTTATCAATATATAAAAAGGATTAAATTTGATGTTTATTTCAGCAAAAATTTAAGAAGTCCTTTCCTAGTTGAATGCTCTGTCGAATATTGACAGATTATTTTCAGTTATTATTTATAATTATTCATGATATGGACACGACATAAGCGAAAACTTATATACAAAACTTTTATACATTTATGTATCTGCAATACATCATTTAACAAATTTTAAAAAATTAACAAAATGTTATAAAAATACGTTAAGTTGGGGACACATAGATCCCAACTAAAAATTAAAAAATAAATATTAAAATTAAAAATTTATTCATTTTTATTTAAATTAAAAAAAAAAATGACTTCAGTGAAAACATATATATATACCTTTAAATATACATTTATATACACATTTATATACCTGAAACACATCTTTAATAAAAATTTATAAACAATAAAATATATAAAAATTTACATTTCATTGAGAGAAAACAATGAGATTTCATACCAAATCTCCATAGTGGTGTTGGCTGGCCTGCATGCTTTGATCAGTGAGATCAGGTTTTAGTTGCACCCAAAGGAAACGCATGCGCACAAGCGGTCTCCATTGGGGTCCGTTCTTTCAGACACGCGCCAGTGTCGAGCGTGGGTGAGCTGTGCGGTGTATCATGGGATGTCGTTGCGTGCAAACAGGCACTTTTCCCACAACCACCCGCTCTCAGAGCAATTAGCTCTTTTGGTCTGTCCGCGTTAAAGTCCGTCTTCCCAGAAGGGTTACCGTGGTTCCCCCTTCTGTTTGGTAACTAAAGGAGCCACAGGGCGTCAGAGTACACTACTTTATTGGGATATAGGGAGCTGGCTCTAACTGGGAAGCCTAAACTTTAAGCTCCTCCTACCTAGGTCCCTAGTAGCGCGCAGCTCGGGCTGAGCTTATGAAAAGCGCATTCAGCCCCTCACATAGCCACGCTTAGCTGATACCGGTCACACATTGTTAATAATACGATGATGACATTGTTTGATAGGAGTATTAACATGGAAGAGTTAAAATGTGTAATGACAAAGAATTTTTGTAGGAGTGTGTTTAATGATGATTTTGGAGATATTGTAGAATTGTTTTTTTAATTTAGTCACCGGTGCACTGAGTGTTTTGATATTACAGTAAGGAATTATTTGTCTGATTAGAATAGTGATTTTTAGAGAAATAAAAGTTTTATGTTTTTGTTAATTAGCATGTCTGTCTGTCTCTGTTCACCCTCTATTATCCGCCCCGAACCCCTGACTTGCACCCCTCGCCATTAAGCTACATAGTAGTGGGGTCCATTACAGTAGGTGGGAGGGGGCAACGTCACAAGTGAAATATTCGTAATATTCGTACCTTCGGTCCTGTGGACCAATGTTAGTAATGGTCTATGCATTGATAGTTTTTTTATTTTTTATTTTTATAATTGTGATTAAAAAATAATTCAAAAGACAAAATACACACACAAAAGATACAGAAAATGTATTTGCTTAGAAAATATAAATCCAATAGGTGAAGTTCTTCTAATGAACATAAGAATTCCTAATATTGTGCCTTTCATTATTTAAATGAAAAACATTCTGCAGTAATAAATAAATTTGTGGTGTTGTTTTTTTTTTAATTTTTGTAAAACAGGGTTTCTTGATGTTTATAGTCTTGAATTTTCTGGTAATTATTTAATTTATTTATTAATGTTGGAGTTTGTATGGTGAAGAGGAATAAATCCATGAATTAACAGGTTGAAAATCATAGATGTATATTGAGCAAAAAAAAAACAAAAAAACATTGCATCAGGAGGGAAAAACAGAATGGATAACAACAGAGGAAAAAAAAAAAGTAACAATGCTGTGTTGCTATATAGATTAAACAATAACAAAACTCTTATGAAACAATTGTAAATAATAATCAAGGTAAAATTACATCTGCCACTAGGTAGGAATTTACCACAAATTTCCCCTTTCCTAGCCATAGTGGCTCATGTAACAGTCGAAAGTTCTGCGCAACTTTTGCTTCGTAACAGGTTTTGTCAGTGCGTCAGGACCCAATTGGCTGCTTTGACGATAGATTATATGTAGATTACACAATCGTATGGCCTCTCTTCCATAAAATAGAGTCCTAGCAAAGTGTTTGTTTCTGGGTGTGATGGACTTATTGTGTAAGCTGTTGTTTGCAGATTGGCTTTCTCTTATCAGTCAGAGTGGTCTCTGTAATAAGGAGTCCATTCCCCATTCAGTTATGACATTTGTCAGCCATTGCATTTCTTTAAACGCTGTGGATACGGTCACGGCGCCGTGCCTTGTCAGTGTTCACGATGGTCCTAAAAAGGGAAGTGACGGGATCAAGGACAGAGCATGCGCTTCGCACAGCGGATGATCGGTGATGAGCGAAACCACGGAATAAGAAACATTCTTATTCTGTGGCGAAACGGCACTTTGGCAAGCGAGAATCGTTCAAAGGAGTAGTTCGCTCACGATTTCGCGTATATTTATACGATTTACACATAGATAGTGAAATCAGACAATTCATGAAATACGCAACTCATTCCATGAACTGTACAAAGTCTTTTTTACCGCCCGTGTGCGAAATAGAATCGAGGAGGGGTGGTGATGCTGCCCACCTTTTGATCGTCGCTATGCGTCTACAGCCACCTGTTTTAAATCGTGGACATAGATTCTTTTCGTTTGACGAGCTAGCGAAACTTCTGTGGGAATATGAAGAAAGCAATTCCATTCAACTTTGGACATGCCATTCCAGAACTATTGACGGCGCTCGAAAGCATGGTAATACATGTTTTATGAAAGAAGAGCTACGTTACACAGAAATAATGTATAAACCGAGCTCGTCTACCTGACAGAGGCCAAATCAGAGGTGAAATTTCATTATTAAAAATGAATTACAAATGTGAGAAATTATACACAGATTTATCCAGGGCCACCGCCAGTATAGGTGCCATGTGTGAATCGTGCATCGGTGGCCCTGTTTAGGGATGCACAGCGGCGATCAAAGAGTGGACCCCCACCCCTCCTCGTATCAATTTTCGCACTCGGGCAGCCAAAAGACATAGTACAATTAATGGAATGAGCAATAGGAACTTGCATATTTCGTGAATTGTGTGATTTCACTTTGTGCGTGTAATTCGCTTACATATACATGTACGCGAACGACTCCTTTGAACGATTCCTACTTGCCAAAGTGCTGTTTCGCTGATCATTAATCATCCGTTGCGCGAAGCGCATGCAATATCCTTCACCACGTCACTTCTCTTTTTAGACCATCATGACGCAGACAAGCCACGGCACCATGACCGTATCCACAGCGTTCTTTAAAACCTTGCATGAGGGCTACTACTTCTGCCTCCATTGATGACTGGGCAATTTGTGTCTGTAGTTTCACTTTCCACGAGATTAAGTTGGGTCCGTAGCACACTAGGTGGCCATTGAATCCCCGACAATCTGCGATGGATGTCCATGATGCGTCTGTCTGGCATTCCAGGCGAGCTCATGTCTGTATGTAATGTAAGCCATATAACATTGTTCCTTTTACATACTGCAACACTCGACGAGCTGCATTCAAGTGAGCTACAGTTGGTTCCTTTGAAAAACGTCCAAGGGTTGCTACTGCGAATGTTATGTCAGGTCGTGTTCCTACGGCTAAGTACATAAGGGAACCGATGAGTGACATATACTGCTCCTTATCAGTTGGTTGAGAGTCTCGCCCTATGTCATCCAGGTGCTGATCAACAGCTAAGGTGGTTGTGACTGTTTTACAGTCTACCATGTTGAAGCATTCCTAGCACTTTGCATGCATAACTGGTTTGATGGATATACATATGCGGTCCAGTTTGAGCCACTTCAATTTCGAGAATGTAGTGTGCCTCACCCAATTTGTCTAGAACAAAGATTTGTTCAAGTTCTTTCATCGTCGATTCAATCTGTGACTCGGATTTACTAATTATAATCATATCATCTATGTAGATTCCAAGATGCAATTGTGAGCTGTCTGATCCTTTTGTATAGCAGCATGGGTCAGATGGTAGTGGGATGAAGCCATGTTTGCGTAAGCCGGCGTCCAAGCGTTCGTTCCAACATATCCCTGACTGTTTAAGTCCGTAAAGGCTTTGTTGAAGGAGGCAATCGTGGTTTGGTTTCCGAGGGTCCTTGAAGCCTTCTGGTTGATGCATGAACACTTGGCAGTCGATATCTCCATAGAGGTATGCCGTTTTTACCTCATATTGGCGAATAACTAGACCGTTTGAAGCTGCATAGGCGAGTAGCAGTCGAAGTGATTCTAAACGGATCACCGGAGAAAAGGTGTCAAAGGAGTCGTGACCGTTTTGTTGTGAAAAACCTTTTACTACGAGGCGTGCTTTGAACTTAGCAATAGAACCATCTGCATGTTGTTTTACGCAAAATATCCATTTGTTGGGTAGTGGGTGTGTGCCTTGTGGTATTAGTGTTAACGTCCAAACTTGGTGCTGCCTCATTGATTCGAGTTCTGACAGCATGGCAGCCTGCCTCTGTTCTACCTGTGGGGATGATAAGGCCTCTTGCACTGTTGTAGGTGTAGATATATCCTCTGCATCCTTTGTGGTGGCTGTATATCATGGCTTGGGTAATTTCCAAAGATAATAGCCCCCTTTTTCCGATAGTGGACTTGCTTCTCTGGGAGAGTCTGAAGGATGTGGACTATGAGGTGACTCTTCCTCATCGGCTTGTGGCTGTTCTTCCTTTTCATGGCCATCATCTGGTCTATCTCTAAGCGATGGTACAACATCCAATCCCATTGGCTGATGTTCTTCCTGTTCATGGTCATCATCTGGTCCATCTCTGGGGGATTGTACATTATCAAATCCTGTTGGTTGATCAGGTGTAGTTCCACTGTTGGACCATGAAATGGAAACAGTT
Organism: Rhysida immarginata; assembly: GCA_023313115.1. Taxonomy (NCBI): domain Eukaryota; kingdom Metazoa; phylum Arthropoda; class Chilopoda; order Scolopendromorpha; family Scolopendridae; genus Rhysida; species Rhysida immarginata. Next base: position 2,485,061 of record JAHWFO010037430.1, read on the forward strand.
CCCGATGATGGTGAGTTACTATTGTCATCTATTAAAGAACCACCAGGTGTGCTCTCATCAAAGGTGACTGATCTCGGATGTCCACTTTTCCTTTAGTGGGTGAGTAGATCCTATAATGGGCTTTTGGCGATCCATATCCAACAAAAATGCCTTCCTCCGAGCGTCGTGACAGCTTGCCATGTCTTCCAGGAATCTGGGAGAAAACTCTACAACCCCAAATGCGAATGTGGCGTACTTCTGCTTGACGTTGTAACCATTCATTTAGGGGAGTTTTGCCATGTATGGACTTTGTAGGTATTAAATTCAGAACGTAGGATGCTGCATGAACGGCTTTGGGAGCGTTGCTTGCTTCAGTAGACACCTGGTTTTGTCTACCAGGGTGCAGTTCATCCTCTCAGCCACACCGTTAGATTGTGGGCTTTGTGGTGTTGTTAATTCGTGCCGAATGCCCTGGCCAGCTAGGTAGTCTCTGAAATCATAAGAAAGAAATTCCCTACCTCGATCAGTGTGAATACTCTTTGCCTGATATCGAAATTGGTTGTGCCACTAAGTTTTCGTTTGCTTCTGCTTTAGTAGCAAGAGTTCGGACAAAGCACACTCTGGAGAAGTCGTCTACAATTGTTAATAAAGTGCTTTTCATAATTATAACGTCACCCCAAAATTGTGGGATATTTATAGTCCAGTAAATGAACTGGACTGGTATTTGGTCATTCCATTATTGTAGGGTAGAGACTGTATTATTTACGAAATGTTGTGACATTTGATTCCATATTTAGTGATTGATATGCAAAACATCACTTTGTATCTTTTGCATAATTATAACGTCACCAAGATTTTTACATGATTTTCGGTATAAATTATCACAAATGACATATGACCATAATTATTTCACAATGCCACGAGGAAAGCAACCCTCTGAGCGAGAAAAGGGGCAAATTGAAGCTTTCAGAAAGAATGGAAAGGGAATAAGAGGGATAGCACGTGAGCTTGGGCGATCACAGAGAGTTGTTCAAAATTACCTAAAGAACCCTACTGAATATGGGACTGCAAAACGAATTGAACGTCCATCATCGTTAAAGAATTGCTTTGACGAGGTGGCCTCGCTGTTGCAGTATTTGCTTTTGTATTTCAGTGCTAAATACATCTTTTATTTGCAATCACATATTATTCCAATAAAATATTTCTATAAATCCTTGGCACGTTTTTCTTCATTTATATTGGTGATAAATAGTCCATCAGAACTCTCTGAACGAAGCAAACGATTGATCATTCCATCAGCATCTAATTCTACAAAAAGTTGTAGCATCATCAGGAAAGAGCTTAACCTAGATGTTTCGACTTCAACAGTGTGGAGAACCTTAAACGACAGTGCTAATATTGTACATGCCAAGCTGAACCGGCCCTTCGTCTGAGAGAGCATCATAAAAGAGCTCGATTAAAATTTGCAGGTGAAAACATGAACACAGATTGGAATACTGTTATGATCGTGCCTACAAGTATACAAATTGTTTTTATGATGCTCTCTCAGACGAAAAAAATTCAATCTTGATGGGCCTGATGGTTTCAATTGTTATTGGCTAGACTTACGCAAGGAAGAGCGCGTCTTTTATAAACGGAACTTTGGAGGTGGAAGCTTGATGGTGTGGGGTGCATTCAGCTCATTGGGCACGCTCACGTTGGCTTTTCCATCAACAAAAATGAACAGCACAGAGTACCAGAGTATACTTTGAAGTCATCTCATCTCCTATTTAAAAAGGTTTAGGCGAATTCCTTTAGCAAGACAACACATCCATCCATTCAAGCCACAGTACCCGTCAGTGGTTTCATGACAACAAGTTTAATGTTATGGAGTGGCCTGCCTGCTCACCTGATTTAAATCCGATGGAGAACGTCTGCGGAAGGCTCACACATCAGGTTTACACCGATGGTCGAGAGTATGAAAACATTAGTGAGCTTAAAACTGCTATCGAAACTGCATGGAATAAAATCGGTCTCACATTCTTACAAAGTCTTGTAATTCAAAGTCTGGTACAAATGGTAGATTGTATCAAGTTGTAAATAAAAATGGTAATGTTACCACATACTGAAGCAAACCCTGGTATGTCAATTTGGTGTACATATGTGTTAATCTTAAGGTGACGTTATAGTTATGAAAAGGCAGTGAATCACTTTTTTCCTTTCCTAGAGCTAAATATGCATTAAACTGCTATAAAATTTCACAAGTAACATTTGTTTTACCTTCTAAATAGATTATGATCAGATACTATATTGTTCATTCATCGTACATTTCAAAACTATTCATTAAAAGCTGACCTTATAATTATGAAAAGCACTGTATGTAGCGGGATCCACCTAAGGAAGATTCCTTCATTGGTCCTACCAAATCGACGTGGAGTAATTTAAATACTTTGTGTGTGCGGTCATCAGGTTTCAGTCGCGGGTGAGGTTGTGTTGTTGACTTACACTGCACGCAAATCTCGCAAAATCTCAATTGTGCTATTATACTTGAAGGTGGTATGGGTAAAGCGCCTATTGACGAGGCTACTTGTAATGTGATCTCAGGTCTGGCATGCCCGAGACGATGGTGCCATAACACGTACTGTTTCGAATACTTGGAAGTCTACATATTGTCTTCCTTTGCGCAGAGTAGGATAGTGTCTGCTTTTATATTTTCAGGTTGGTTATGTAGAAGGGCTAACCGTCAGCCAGTGGGTTTTATCTGTCATCAAGCTCACTGATTTGGCTTCTTTGTAGGTAAGCACTAGTTCACTGCCCTTCGACCATGCAGTCCAGCCTGCTTCCATTAGTCTTGGAAATGATATGAGGTTGTCTGTAAGTGACGGTGCATACCTCACATTTTGGAGCATGAAGGTGCTTGGTTCAGATACGCATTCAAAAATTGATACTCGGATCGTTCCAAATTCCGTGAATTGGCATTGTCTGCCCTTTCGCTGCTAGACGTGCTACCTTGTTAATTGGACGAAAAGTAGAAAACAGACGATGGTCATTGGTCATGTGCGATGTGGCCCCTGAGTCAACTAGCCATCTTGCGTTGGCCAATCCTTTGGCACGGGCAATTCGATTAGTCGCTGGAGGAGATGTGCTTTGTGTACTCCCATCAGATATGGCAAGTGTTGTTGAGCAATAGTCTTGTTCGTTGTCTTCCAAAACTGGAAGGAACACTGGATTGACTGATTTGTCAGCCTTGGACATCATTGAAGTGACCTTTGCTCCGTCTGTTTGATCCTTTTGTGGAGGAGTCTTTGTCTGTTCAACATAGTTGCCATGACGTTTAGCCTTTCATCTACAATTTTCGATACTATGTCCTGGTCTTTTGCAATACTTGCAAAATTGTTTTCTACTTGGCTTTAGTGGTGACATTTGTGCCATTGAGGGATAGTGATGGCACTTGTTGTGTCAGATTGACTGCATTTTGAGGATCGAGTACTTTCAGAGAAAAGGCGAGCCTTGTCCCTATGTGAATTGTGAAGGTGGTCTCACATAAGGAGAATAGCTTGCGTAGAGATTCTATTGAAGGGGCTGATTGAGAAATCTATGTCCCAAAGGTGTTCCAGCGATGGATGCAGGGCTCTTGCTATCGCGTGTACTATCGTATGCTCTTCTGGTAGGGCCTTGTATCATCAAGAGTTGCCAGAATTTCTTCAACACGAACTAGAAAGTCCAAACCATTTTCAGAAGAACGTTGGTGTATGTTGTGGAGAGCATGAACAGTGTTGTTGACTTTGTCGGAAATGGTTCCCCCAAACATTGAGCGAATATGTTTTACCATCTCATGTGACGTTGGCAGAAAGTGGATTTGAATCAGGACATCTGGCGACACGGTAGCCAAAATTAAGTCTTCACTGGTCCTGTCAGTCCGATTCCAAGCTTCATATTGTGTTATTGCATTAGCATTTTCTGGTTCTGGACGAGGTGGTGGCTCCTCTTCAAGTATATAAGCAAAACCGCGACTATTCAGTGCATGCTCCAGGCAAATAAGCCAAACAGTGTAGGTTTTCCTAGTTAAAATTGGCATGGTGGCCGTGATTGGTAGGTCCGCAATTTTGTACCGGATTTTGAGGTGGAGGTTGTGTATCACGGGGTTGTGGATGCTGTAGGGCCAGTAGAGCTGTCATTTGCCCATTTAATTGCCAAACTGATTGCTCCAAAGCATCAAGTTGGGCTTCCACCATGTTCAGCACAAGAGAATAGAGTTAGGGTTACGGATATTAATAGTAAAGCGTTTGCTTATAGAGGCTTTGATTTTCAATTTGCATTGCCTGTTAAGCAACCACGGTCCTCTGCTACCAATTGTTGGAGTTTGTGTATGGTGAAGAGGAATAAATCCAAATATTAACAGGTTGAAAATCATAGACGTATATTGAGCAAAAAAAAAAAAACATTGCATCAGGAGGGAAAAACAGAATGGATAACAACAGAGGAAAAAAAAAAGTAACAATGCTGTGTTGCTATAGAGATTAAACAATAACAAAACTATTATGAAACAATTGTGAGTAATAATCAAGGTAAAATTACATCTGCCACTAGGTAGGAATTTACCACAGTTAATTTTTCATTTGTTATATTATTATATGCTAGTGTTATTTTAAAACAATGAGACTTTTGAAACAAAGTGAATTTATTTGTTTTGTGGCTACAATTACGCTTATAGACTGAAATATCTTGTTTCTTATTTTATTTCATTATCTAAGTTCTTATATGTAAGATATTTGTAATGTAATTTATAATATTTGTATATAATTTAGATTTTCTAAATATTCCTTGGTTTTGATCAATTTTTTTAATGTTTCACATCCAATTCTGCAAAACAACATATACAGGGCGTTCTCGAATAACGTGTACAAACTTGGCGGGGTGATAGAGGGATCAAATCTAAGCAACATTTCCCTCTTTCATTTTTATTCTCTGGGGTATTGTTTTTGAGATAAAAAACATTGGACGTCACGTAGACGTAATATGCCACTCAACCCGTGCTTCTGGAACACATCAAAATCATGGTCAATCATGTAATAAAGAGAACAAAAACACATTCCATACAATACAATAATGTGAGTTCTTTTTTATGAAACATGCAAAGTGTTCAAATTGACTCTCTCTGGCATGACTTCATGCTTCACAACGTCGCCACATGGACTCACGTACATGTTCAAAAGTTCCTGGTTCTTCACGAATCTGGTCCGCAGCTACGGCGATTCTGGCTACCAGCTCTTCATCGGATTCCACTGGTGTCTCGTATACCAATGTCTTTAAGTGTCCCCACGGAATCCAAACAACTGTTTCCTGTAGGTAGGATTTCAACGTTTGTTTTTTTTTTTATCTCAAAAACAATGCCCCAGAGAAAAAAATGAAACAGGTAAATGTTGCTTAGATTTGATCCCTCTATCAGCCCTGCAAGTTTGTACACGTCATTCGAGAACACCTGTATGATCTTTCAATTGATATTACTATGTCCATAAATATAAATAAATGTAACAATATATATGAAGTAAATATATCGGTCTGAGTAATAATGTTGCTAAAGTTCATGTTAGTACTGGAGGGTTAAAGCGTTAACTTTTTTTATATACAGTAAAATCCCGTTACAACGTACCTCACATTAACGTACATTTCAGAATAACGTACAAATTTCAAATCCCCGTCCCAAACGTAGGTATTTTAATGCTAAAAAGTTTCAGAATAACGTACCTCACTTTAACGTACATTTCAGAATAACGTACTAATTTTACATTCCCTTGGTTAAATTATCCCTTCAGTACAACGTACATCGTTCACATGTCTTGCTCTGATTGGTCAATGCAGCCCATGCGAAAGTTGCAACTGGGCCAATGGGCTAATTAAGCCGAGTTCACATTTCATTGGATGGTCAGTGTAGCTTATATAAACCCGGAAATCTCTGCATGCTACTCAGTCAGGATCCAATTTGTATAAACCCGGAATAAAATGCATTCATGTATTCTTTGTTTTTCTGTGAATATATGCATTGTTCACAAGCCCCCCCCCCCCCTCCCAGTTTCAGAATAACGTACAAATTTCTAGGTCCCTTGAAGTACGTTGTAACGGGGTTTTACTATACTTATTGAAAGTTCCATGTAATCGTAAATTGAATTGCCTATCTCTTTTCTATAAAATCCGTCACAATGTGGTGAAATAAGAAGCAATAGGGCCGTGCGATCCATGTCCACGGGAAAAATAATAACATTCGTTAATATAATTGATTCTCAAGATCACCCATGTAACGTGCACAAAAATATTGCTAATCATTTATGGAAGAAAGGAAGAAAAAGAAAACCCAAACAAACGATGAGCTCTGAAACATACAACGAATGAAGAGTGTTTAAGACTCGCAGAAGTTGCTTCGTTTCATATTTATTGGATAAAATTTAGTTAGTTTTAATTAAAATTCCTTAATAAATTATATTCACAATGCATAACTTTTTCTTTATATTTTTGAGGATTTTTGGTGATTTAAAACATTTTCAAAATAGACTGTTACGCCTAAGTGCCGATAATGTGTACACTATTTGATCAAAGGAGTTGGGACACCTGTTGCTCTAAAAGCCGCAAAAAGCTTCAATCAGTAGTGTGCAGGACCACCACGAGCTGCTATCACTGCCTCCACCCTACATGGCATACTGTCCACAAGTTTACGGTATATGTCCACAGGTATTGACCTCCATTCCTCGAGGATTGTCGTGGTCAGTTCATGAACAGATGTAGGGCGAACCATCCTGGATCTTGCACGTCGTTCCAATTCGTCCCAAAGATGTTCGATGGGGGCCAATCCAGTTCTTTAACCCGCATCTCATCCAACCAGTCGGATGTGGATCTTGCTTTGTGGCAAGGCGCATTGTCGTGCTGGAAGAGGAACGGCCCGTCACCGAAGTGTTCCCACAGTGCTGGAAGTGCCCCGTTATCCAGAATGATCCTGTAGCCATCAGCATTGAGGTTTCTGTCCACCTTGATGAGCGGGCCCAGTCCAGTCCAGGAGAAACACCTCAGGTGTTCATAGGGGTGTCCCAAGTCCTTTGATCATGTAGTGTACATTCCAATAGACCTAATCGCCGATGATTTGCTGCACTTTTAAAACTTTGATTTAACACAGATCCTAATTGAATTTTCCTGCAATTTCTACACTCTTCTGCTGAAGTAAAAATAATTCATGTCATAAACGAATTTATGTGATAAGCCTTAGAAACATCGAAAAGAAAGTTAATTTTGACAGTGGCTAGCCAAATGTGAAGAACTTCGTTAATTTGAAGCAGTTTTGAAGTTGCCATCTATTTGAGAAGTTATTTTCATATTAGATTTTGACGACGAGAAATTCAAATAAAAAGTGAATTAATGTATTGTATAATGAACTGGACATTGTATATAATGTGTAATTAATGTATATGGTAATTTCGTATCAGGACAGAATGCAACTGTAGAAAGAATCGCCCTTTGAACTTAAATATTTGCAACGGTCCCAGTTTGGCAGCTGTTACAAAATCAAAGGTGAAGCGACTGGGTCTCACCACTCTTAGAAATTCAAAGGGTTTCTGAAAATTAGAACCTTGCTTATAAACTATATTTCACTTAGGTTTTACTTACATTAAGCCCACTGCTGTTTAGTTGAACCCTCCATATGATTAGGAGAAGTGTTTATTGAGATCACTATAAAAGGTTACAAATTGACCACCTCCTGGCTGGGCTGCAATACAAAAATAAAAAAAAAAATTGTTTTGTTATTAGAGTACCTTTCCTTACTTAAATTCTTCTTTTAAAACACAGATTAGGAATAAGTCAAACAGGGATCAACATTAACTTTAGGGTAAATTACGACGTAAAATTAACGAAAGAAAGTTTGTCAAACAATAACTGATAATAATTCTAGGTAATAGGCTTCTTTACGAAAGTTCAAAGATCCAACGGATAAATTTGTTCGGTTTTTTCCAATTTGGTCACGAGTCTGGTATGTACGAGACAACACCTTCAAAATCTGGTAAAGCCATTCACGTATTGAAATAAAAGTAAACTCTTGTCAACGGGATTTCGGTTGATTATGTTTTACGAATAAAATTCTTATCTGACTTCAAGAGAGGGTATGCCTTCAGTCACTTTGTCTTGGTCAATTTCAGTTGATACTGAGTTATCCAAAATTAGGAACAACAGTTCGGTAGGTAGTTGTAGTCTTTTCACTTTGAGGCAGGGTCTTTGAATTGATGGTTTTAAATTAATGATTCTTTGTTCAATCTTTTTCTGACATTGAAATTACATTGTAATATTCTAACACCTCGAACAGTAATTAACCAGTCACATAATTTTTCTTTCATAAATTATTAAGAAATCAAGTGTTAAAAAGTTCATGTCGGCGATTCGCTAGCCCTGAATTCACTGTACTTGGCGGTTACAATTTGTTGAAGATGTTATGATGTTATAGAATGCTCTCTATCGCTATTGGTCAGCACCCAGTAGTGAGTGCGTTGTAGAACCATGGCCGCTGCAGAAGAAATAAGGAGTTGCGCTCGTTCATTAAAATGAGATTACTCTAATTATTTACACATTTAGTTAATAAATTTATAAAAGTTTCATTAAATATATAAAAGTAATGAACATGGCTATATAAATAATAAAATTACTAGCTAAATTACTATTTAAAATTACTATGGGATGCTAAAACGAAGTATTTCGATCTTTTTAGGCTAATTTTTTTTTGCAGCCTAATGTGAATCGCGGCCAATATTCAAAAACATACGGTAATTGAATTCTGCAACTCCTTTACACAGCATATACAGTGTCCAGTTCATCAATAAATTCTCTTTTCCTTTGAATTTCCTGTCGCCAAAAAAAGAAAATGAATGTAAC
>JAHWFO010037430.1:2494325-2513968 GCA_023313115.1 Rhysida immarginata
TGGCGACGGGAAATTCAAATGAAAAGTGAATAAATGTAATAAATAATGAACTGCACACTGTATATACAGGAAAATTAAGGTACTGTAATGTATATTATGCGCTAATTTCGTTTGATTTTCATCAGGACAGACTGCAACTGCATCACATCGAAGTAGTATCAGTTTTCTGAAATCGTTGTCGTCATGATTGTACAGCACAGAGCTGCTTGTTAACCATACAAAACTATTGCTGACGATAATGATGAAAATAAATAAAATTAAGAAGAATATTTGACTTTTGTTTTTCATTCCGATTTTGTAGGTTTCTTTTATTTTAAGCCAATTCGTTTTACTTGTCTATCATAAAGGGAGAGTGGGGGGGGGGGGGGGCGCCATTTAAATTTTTGCGGGGGCAAAACCCCTTTTTTTTTTTTTTTAATAATGCGTTTTTATCAATGCGGCTTATCCAACACTGCGCCGTTATTATCGTAAATTACGTTAGTTTATAAATCTTACACTTCTTATTAATCAGTCTTAGCAGTTGTTCTGAAATCCATGGGTTTTTTGGACTATATGGGGAGTGAATAAAAATAATTATAGGAAAATATTTATTGTAACCATTCATGGAATGATTAAAGAAGTTTTCAAAGTTAAAATTTGAATTTCACTCAAAAATTGGCAAAGTGAATCATTTTTATGTGTTCAATTTACACTTGTGTGCTCATTTTTGCCAATTTATGTAAAGGTGAAAAGTAAAATAAATTTTCGATCAGTCAAACTTTTCAGCAGCCAGTGGGTTCAGCTATGGAAATTGTTCTAAACTCATGTTTGTAAAAATTACAACACCATGAAGGAATGACGCGATTGAGCTGCAATTTTCAGCCAATGCAAATTATAGTGTATTATAATGCAAAGGATTAAATTATTAGCTGCAATTTTCAGATAATGCAAAGGATTAAAATTTCAGTCGCCATGCATGTGTGGGCTGAGCAGCGCCCTCTGAACTGCTGCTGAAACAGTATAAATAGAGGGCTGTAGCAGGACGTTGAAAATAGTTTCTGGTTATCTGCTGATGGTAAACTTTAGTTGAGACGTAACGATGCCTCTTCAACAAAGACTGTGACATTTCAACAACTTATACAGTTTGAACGGGGGAGAATCATTAGCCTTCATGAAGGAGGATTTTTCTGTCGTGCAATAGCAGCTCGTGTGCAGCGTAACAGCAACACAGTGATGCGAGTTTGGAAGCAGTGGACCGACGAGAATCGGATAACTCAGAAATCCAGGAGTGGACGCCGAAAGGTGACGTCAACGCGCGATGATAGACACCTGGTCCGCATGGCACTGACGGAACGTACAGCTTCCTCTAGACAGTTGGCAGCACATTTGTCCACTGCTACAGGTATATTCCTGTCTGCTTCGTCAATTCATCGACGTCTGCTGCACCGTGGACTGCATGCAAGAACTCCTTTATACAGGATCCCCCTGACGCAAAACCTTCGATGCTTGTGGCTGCAATGGGCTCATGAACATAGAGACTGGCATGCAGATTGGCAACAAGTGGTTTTTTTCTGACGAATCCCGCTTTAATCTGTGGTATCATGATGGCCGTATTTGTGTTAGACGCTATGCCGGTAAACGCTGCCTTCTGGAGTGCATTATTGAACGTCATAGTGGACGAACACCAGGAGTTATGGTCTGGGGGTGATTGCATATCATGGACGATCTCACCTGCTACGAATTGTGGGTAATCTTAACAGCAATCAGTATATCAGCGAAGTGCTGGAGCCCGAACTCGTTCCTTTCCTTCAAGGCATTCCTGCAGCGATCTTTCAACAGGATAATTCCTGCCCACTTGTGCCAAGGAATGTTCAAGACTTCTTTTCAGCAGAAAACATACAGCTTCTTCCTTGGCCTGCTTATTCACCAAATATGTGGCCTATTGATCATGTGTGGGATTTCGTTGGTCGGCGCCTCGCTCGTGATCCTCGGTCTACAGGTTCTACAGATGAATTTTGGGCAGGCATACAAACAATATGGAATGCTCTTCCCCAGGCAGACATTCAAAATCTGTTTGAATCCGTGCCACATCCCATAGCAGCACTTAATGCAGTGCATGGTGGCTACCCCAAATACTGATTTCAGACATTTAATGTTGTTTTTTTGCTTTGAAACTCTAATCATTTATTTGTGCCAATACAAGTTGTTTGTGTATTAAATTTCATTTAATTCTAATGATTCTTTCATGGTGTTGCAGTTTTTACAAACATGAGTTTAGAATAGTTAAGAAGGTTCACCAGAAACTGTGGATATAATAACCTGAAGTTTAAAAAAAAAAAAAAAAAGAAAACATTTTTCCACTGGCGAGCTCTTGAGATGTCGTCGATGCCAACTACGTAAAATCGTGACCGTGCACGTGTGGCTACTGACGCTCAGGGTCGTTGCTTCCCCGCATCTCTATGTTCACCGAGACGTCCACTTGGCTCCATCATGCTTCTTGTTCGGGTGCAGCTCTCTTATGGTCTATCTTAAACATAAAGATTAACTATACCTTGTCTCAGCTTCAGTTGAGAGTGACGTCACGAGTGAAACAGTTACAGTCAACCGCATGAAGAAATAGTTCGAATAATTTTCTGTATAAAAAGTTCAAAATTCTTTCTGGAATCATATTTCATATTTTTCTCCTCAATATAATAAAAAATCGGCGGATAGAAAAGCCATTTGACGAAATTTAAAAAAAAAAATAAATAAAATGAAGTCAGTCTGTAGTCGAGATTATTTGATTGTAAAATGGCGGCGTCTCTTGTTCTTGCGTGAAAGAGATGTGTCAGAAATGAAAGATGATCGAGTTTTCACGAAGAGGATTAAAATACTTTAAACATTAATTTAAAAATATGATATCTGATAGACACCATTCGACTATTCTACTTTCGAGAAGCCAGGCGATTAAAGAATGGTGTAATGTAGCATATATAGCCTTAGAATAACTTATTCTTTTAACGGCGGAAGGATACGATGTTGTATATTATGTCTGGTAAGGGACCTCATTCCATGACGTCACTCTCAACTGAAGCTGAGACAGGGTATAGTGACAGTGTTAGTGTTCCTATTATGATTACACATGTAATCTCTTATCAAGGTGAGGCATTTACTATGCAACTGAGGCTAAGTCATAGCACGAGAGTGGATTTAATTACTCAGTTCCGAAGTCCCCGTCGGGAGGATCCGAAGACTAAGTTGAATCGTTTCCACTAAGAATCCCCGAAGAATACTATTTTGCCACACTGATAATAATAAGTCAAATGTCACTCACCAAATGATGCAGGATTCATAATATTACCAATTGTACGCCAGCTTGGCAGCCGCACTACATTCCGAGGCTCCACCGTGTTGCTGACGTCAAAACATACTCCGTCGTTGCTGTGTACACCTATCAAACTCGTTTAGCTAATGCTTCTAAACCTATCATATTTTTTACACGTAACTACATCGATTTAGCATTTTAAACTATGCTTCTTAACAGACATAAATCTTATTGCGAATACACGTCCCAGTGTGAACTCCGTAGCCCTGACGTTCGAAAACGTGAAACTTCTAGTGATCATTGCACGACCACACAGCTTGGAAGTTGTCGCTGGAATGCTCATAAAAAACGGAAATTTAAACAAACAAAACATTTGATCCCTGAGCGCCTTTTCGCCAAATTTTCCCACAACAATCCTCTGCTGGAAGCTGAGATGATCTTCCAAGAATTCAGCAACAACAATCGCAGCCTCCAACAGAGCACGTAAACAATACAACGATAACGACAAAATATACAATAAACAACCATTTACCCGGACGATCAACAAGTAAGAAACAGTTTCTAAGTATATAAATTCCCTATAATTATAATTAACAGACGGTACAATTACTAAAATATGCATGAAAAAAAAAAAAACGAAAACGAAACCACAGACTCAACACCCACTCCCTACCTGTGTGAGCGATCACGGAAAGCCTAAAACTGTAATCCAAAAATTCACAGGTGAGCTCATTCAAATTACCCGTGTTTTTTGCCGGACCCACGTGACACCCAAACTGACATGGAATGTCACACATGAATACATAATATGTACTGTAATAATTTCGAAAAATGAAAATAAAATAAAAGTTTATGTAATCTACTGTAACTGTATCGTTTTTTGTTTTCTTTAAAATTAAATAACCTTTTACTATTTTTTTAATAAACCACTGTCTGTACTGTATTAACAAACTTTTTGAAGAATCGGATGATAATGAAATGGATTTTGAAGGTTTATAATTGCAAAGATCCAGGTTATGCATTTTTAAAATTGTAAAAAATAAAGACATTATTCAGTATATCCCTGCATTATAATATCCTTGCGTATTTTATTTCTCTTAAGTTAGTGATGAGTCAAAAAATGGGGATCACATTATATACAAGAGGGCAAATTTTTTTACTAATTTTTTGGGCTCTGAAAGTGAGATCGCATTATACAAGAGACTGCATTATAGTAGAATACTTAAAGTAATTTCTCTCAATACTTCAGAACTTTGATTCTTATTTTATTTTTAATTTATAAGAGCCCAAAAAACTAGTATTCAAGTCAAGTCATTGATGCATACAAGTATGCACTTGTATTTTTTGTTCTTTGGGTTGTCGGTAATGCTTTATTGCATACATGCCAACAGATGGCACCTTTATCTTCACTTAGGAAAGTTTCAGCATCTTCTAACAGTTTACTTTTGTGCTGTGACACAAGCTTCGCCATTCTCCGTTTTCACCAATTATGGACAGCGTTCCATGATCCTTTTTTTTATGGGGTATAGCGCTGCCCTCAATCTTTGATGGATTTCCATTCCTGGTATACCTTCAGACCTCAAAAATTTACTTGCCCTTTGTAAGTTGGAATAGTATGAATGTGAATTTTGGGATTTAAGTTATACCTCTTAACACTTTTATTCTAATTGCTATTATATCTTTCAATAGGCTCTGTTTGTATTTATGGGATTATCCTTTGCTAGAGATGAAGTTCATTGGCTTTTGCGCCATAGTGAAAATTTGCCTCCACGACAAGGAAAAAGAGCTGCCACTGAAGATTTAGTGGATAGGTTAATTATTTTAAACTTGTATTTGTTTTATGGTTTAATATACAAGATTGGATAAAAAAAAAAAAAAAAGAAAGCCAAATACATTTTTTCATTTTTTTTTTCAGACAACTTCCAGAATTATTATTTCATATGGAAGAATTAAGAGGTGAGATATGTAATTTTTAGTTAGTTTATTTTATGCTTACTATAAAAATGTAATGGATGAATTTTCTCGGTAAAGTGTTTTGAAATATTTGTTGGTAAAGGTATCCCCAAAATAAAAAGAACCCTGCTTGGAAGGTGGAGTTTCTTATCATTTATGGGCAGATTATTTTTGTACTGGTTTTGTGATGTTTGTGTGATTAAAAATAAAAGATTATTATGGTATGGACATGTAAGAAGATCGAACGAAAACAGATGGATTAATAGAATAACAGACTGGAGCCCTGTGGGAAGGAGAAAAAGGGGAAGACCACGGAGAACATGGAGGAATGAAGTAGAAGAAGCAATGAAAAAGAGAGGACTGGAAGAGAATGACTGGCACCAAAAAGAGGAATGGAGAAACAGGCTGAAGGAAGGAAGACGGCGACAGCCGTAGAAACCTTAAATATATATATATATGTGTGATTAAATCTACCAAACAGATTGACAGTTTAAGTATAAGGTGCATCACATAAGTATAGGACCACCCATATTTTCCCTTGTCTGCAAGAAACAAAATAAAATAATTAAAACATTGTTCCTGTATCAGATTCTCACAACTATTATTTATTGTCTCCAAAGAAAATAATGGAAAACAAACAACAGCAAGAATAAGAATTTTTAAAAATAGAAATTAAGCTGTCCCATAAGTATAGGACCAGCATCACTTAATGCCGTTTTTCTAGCAGAAAAATGAACAAAGCAGTGATTAATCAGTCAATAGATGACACTGGTGATTACCTAATAGGGTTGCCTCCACAAAAACTTTCAAGTGGCTGTAAACAAGCAACTTAAACACAATGCCTCGTAACACCACCTTGTCAGACTATGAAAGGGATCAAATTGATGCTTTGAAAGCTTCTGGAGTGAATGCACGAGGTATAGGAAAGGCTATAAGTCGGTCACATAAAGCTGTACTTAATTATTTGAAAGCTGGTGCTCAGTATGGCCAGAAAAAGAGACGTGGTAGACCTCAGAAGACGACTAATCGACAAAAAAGCGATTTTAAAAAAATGAAAGACCCCACAACATCTTTGCGTGCGGTGGCCAATTCTGAAGATATTCCAGTATCAAAATCAACTGTGCAACGGATTGTGAAGCAGGCATCATCTCTTGTGTACACGAAAAGAAAACAGCAACCTGCACTCCAACTGCACCACAAGCAGAAACGGTTGGCCTTTGCCCAGTCAGTGATGTTCTGGACAGAAGATTGGAAGAGAGGGGAGAAAAAATTCAATTTAGATGGGCCAGACGGCTGGCAATATTACTGGCATGACATCAGGAGGTCAGAAGAAATGTATTTCATATGGCAACAAAGAAGAGGATCACTTATGGTCTGGATTGGCTTTGGATGGAATGGTAGAAGCAATTTAGCTATTGTTAGTGGAAGAATGAAGACTTCAGTTTATCAAGATCTGCTTGATATTCATCTTTTATCGATTGGAGGGACTAGATGGATTTTCCAGCAAGATAATGCCCCAGTTCACCGTGCAAATAGCACATGAGTGATTTTTAGCAAATTGGGTGCAAATTATGGACTGGCCTGCCCTATCTCCAGATATCAATCCAGTGGAAAATGTATTGGGCGCTTTAGCCAGGTCTGTTTACGCAGGTGGAAAACAGTACCCCAATATAGAAGAATTAAAGTATGCTGTGTTGAATGCCTGGGAAGAAATTAATTCAGATTATCTTCAAAACCTGGTCACAACTATGCCAAACTGAATTTTCAAAACTTTTGAAAAAAGGGATGATTTATTGGGCATTAAGTGATGCTGGTCCTATACTTATGGGACAGCTTAATTTCTATTTTTATAAATTCTCATTCTTGTTGTTGTTTGTTTTTCATTATTTTCTTTGGAAACAATAAATAATAGTTGTGAGAATCTGGTACAGTGACAATGTTTTAATTATTTTATTTTGTTTCTTGCAGACAAGGGAAAATATGGGTGGTCCTATACTTAGTGTTTATACCAAACTGTTGGTACAAGTATTAACTGTACAGGGTCTACAACTGTAGGCAGGTTGCTGAATTTAGTTGATTTCTTGGTTGCTAGTTTTATCTAAAATTTTGTTGCAGTTGTATTTTTGAGCAAGGAGGTTTCGCTTTAGTGGCTATGATTTTACAAGGCGAGGTGCATTTCAAAAGGGCTGTTACGTTATAAACTGAGAACAAATGAAATATGTATTATCGTTTCCAAAAGCATACATCCATATATTATTTTTCTACTTTTCATTTCAAGCACTTTAAATTGTAAGCCAAGCTTCTTCTTCAAGTCCTCTACAAAAAATTCGAACCACTTTTTCATTGAGTCTTTCGACTATTCAGTATCCTTGAATGAATTTGTGATATGATGGTTGTTCCAGACACCATGAAATCAACAAAAGCACACCCTTTTGATCTCAGAGCAGTTGGCAATTACATATATAAATTTTAGATTTCATCCTAAAAATGAAAAGGGAGAGGGTGTTAACCCTTTATAAATGGAGTGAACCCCTACAGCATTTTAGCCAAATGGGGTATCCCTTCACTTGGATCAGGCCTTTGAAATAGCACATTTTCTTTCATTAATTAAATTAGCTAGAAGCATCCATGCATGATATGAATTTTCTGTGGCACTCTCTCCTGTTGGTCTCCGTCTCTAATAGCTCTCTAACATGATTTCGTTTTTGGTGCTAATTGCTTTGTTTTAGTAAATCCATATCATGACCTCAATTTACGGCATTAATTGGTATAAAAATTGGAGTAATTCATGGATCTGTGTCGGGTTGCCTGCACTGGCATAGAACAACGAAATAGCTGCCTTCAGTTAAGGCTTGACACATGTTTGGCTCACTCCCAACTGTTAGAAAAATTAAAAACTAAAAATTCGTTGGCATTGTTCAGAATGCTCCTCGCAAGTAATGTGGTCTTGGTGGCATGGTTCAATGTCCTTCTGGAACATCCTATCATTGTTTGGACACGTGAAGACCATGAAGGGCTACAAATGGCCATGAAACTATTTCCAGTCAATGGTAGGTCCATTTTGAATCGGAGGAACCAAGCCTGTCGTGCAAACCCACTTCACACCTTGATGGAGCAATCACCAGTTTGCACAGTGCTTTCCGGAGAACTTGGGTTCATCGGTCTTTCCAGCCTCTGTGCTGCATTTGAAACCTACCATCAGCTTGAACCAACTTGAACCATGAGTCATCATACCAAGCTGTACCAGTCATCTAAGGTCCAATGAATATGTTCATTAACAAAACATAAGCAAGCTGTGGAATGGAACTACCAAAAAGGGGAAAACCTCTAATCCACAAAGAATAAAATTGAAATACCGGATGTGTATTTCGGTACCAGATACCCATCTTCAACAGAAAGACAAAAATGAAAAGGAAAAAAAAATAAGAAGAAATTAAAACCTTAAAGTTAGAGAATGTACAGATTTGGTGGGGGAGGGGGGCAAATTTCCAAGAATATCTCCCATTGGTTAAGCAAAAGGGATATTAACAACTCTTGGACAAAGTTAAAACAATGGACCCATGAAGCAAGAGGAAGCACAAGGGAAAATATCTTGCCAATAGGGGAAAGGGAAGTAAACTAAAACCTAAAATTAGATAGTAAAGATGATGAAATGAAATGAAATAAAATTAAAGATAAAAAAGAAAAGAACAATTTAAAATATTTAACTAAACATTAATAAATAAAAATAATAAAATTAATAATAGTAATGAATAAAATAAATAAATAAATAAATAAATAAATAAATAAATAAAATTAATTAATTAATTAAATAAATAAATAAAATTAATTAAATAAATAAATAAATAAATAAATAAATAAATAAATAAAATTAATTAAATAAATAAATAAATAAACAATAAAACAATAAAACTAAAGTGACCAAAAAGAAAAAATAAGAAATATATGATAAATGGTCAATTAGTAAACAAAAAGGAAAGAAAACAAAAAGAGAGAATCAATTCAATAAATCAAACAAAACAGAGTTTGAGATCTGCCTTTTCCATATTTAATAACTTTATAGAATCCCTTTTATCGACTTCTATACTCTCAAAGCTGTCTAATTGATTTCTTAAATTGACAGACCTAACTAATTAAAATTATCTGAACTAATACCTTGATCAGTTTCCAACATATGTTTGGCGAAGTTCGATCTGTCTACCTGCCATATTTTACATGAGCAAAATGCTCTTTCCACCTTTTAATAGTATTTCTGACCAATATAGTTTTTCTCACAAAAATCACACAGAAATAAATAGATTCCCAACTTTTCCAGAAGCGGGATGGCATCTTTAGGATTTCTTAAGAGTGCTTTCAAAGTACGAGGTGCGTTCAAGTTCTAAGGTCTCCAATTTTTTTCTTATCCAGAAAGTTGTAACTACTGTTACTTCTTGATGTAATCACAGTGAAGTCGAACACATTTTTCACAAAGGCGGCGCAATGATTCCATGGCTGTTGAGAACTCTTCTTTAGGGGTATGTTTTGCCCACTGGTAAATCGCTGCAGCAACAGCAGCTCAGTTGGGAAACGAGCGGTCACGGAGAGTGTCCATCATGATTGGAAAAGGCTAGAAATCGCTAGGAGCAAGGTCTGGTGAGTATGGAGCATGGAAACCCACCTCAAAGTTGTTATTTTGAAGAAACTGCTGAGTTAGGAGTGCCCGATGAGCAGGGGTGTTGTCTTGATGAAACAGCACCCGTCTAGTCTTTTGGTCGTTTCTCATGCAATGCTGGAAGGAATTTTGTTCTCAAAACATTTTCTTATGAATTAGCTGTAACAGTTTTACCCTTTGGAACACAATGCGTGAGGATTACGCCTTTTGCTGTCCCAAAACATGGCCACCATAACTTTCTCAGCAGAGGCTGTGACTCGAAATTTTTTCGGTGGTGGTCAATCAGTGTGTTTTCACTGTGAAGATTGGCGTTTCGTTTCGGGGTTACAAAATGGAATACACGTCTCATCCATCGTCACAACTGATGAAAAGAAAGCACCATTCATTGCTGCATCACGTGTCAACATCTCCTGAGAAATTGCCACCCGCGCAGACTTGTGTTTGTCGGTCAGCATTCGTCGGACCCACCTTGAAAAACTTTCCGCATTTTCAGCTCATCATGCAAAATGGACTCCACAGAACTCACGGAAATGTCAAGTTTAGAGGCAATACCTCGCACACCTAAGCGAAGGTCTTCCATAATAACTTATTCCCCATGAGCAATCATGGCTTCCGTCCGGCTGGTTCGTGGTCGAGGCTGCTTCGGTTCATTCTCACATGATTCTCAGCCTTCTTTAAACTTTTGCACCCATGAATGCACATTTTTAATATTCATAATGCCTTCATTGCATATCTCACTCAATTGGTGATGAATTTTAATGGATGTTTCACCCCGCAAGTGCAGAAAACGATATATTACACGTTGATCTTGTAAACTAAACTTCGCCATTTTAAGTACATGAAAACATCGTTCGCGGCAACGTGCACAGTATTCACGCCGTTCACGGTATAGTGCTGCCATCTATGTTAGTAAAGACAAAATATTTCCCGCAAAATATTAAAAGCATCCGGATCTTTCTACTTACTCCCACTGCAGAGAAAAAAATTTGGAGACCTTATAACTTGAACGCACTTCGTATTTCCACTTCGTATTTCGTATGCAATCTTTAAGTTGCAGGTGCTAAAAATCTTTTTTTTTTTTTCCTGGCCCTTAGTAAATTGCAGATCATAAGTAATACTAAATAAATTTAGGGCTTGTGGTCTCTGGAGCAGTTAACTTTGTGGAATCTTTCCTATTTAAAAGAAGCTTATGCCTATAGAGTAAGTTGTCGACAGTGTTTTCTGAAATGTTACTCAATTCAGTTTGCTACCTTTGTTCGGAGGGCAGCATGTTTATGGCTAGGATAGTGAATGGAATCGTTCATGCAGTGGCGATGATTATTGATAAATGTCTAACTCTAACCTATCATTAACCCTAATAATGCTTAAATCTAAGACAGGAAGGCATTTATCACTCTCAACTTCATGTCTGAATTTGATTTAGGGAACATATTATTTAATTCATTGAGAAAAGAGCTAATATCAGATAGATTGGTGTCAAAAACAGCGAATATGCCATCCACTTATCTACAACCCCTGGCAAAAATTAATCGAACGCAACATGCAAAACTGAATTTAAAATCTTATTAATCGAGAAGGAGCATTTAGTAATAAATTAATATCTTGGTATTTTCCTTTTTTAATGTAAAAATCAGTAAAATAAAAATATATAAAACAAAAAAATGAAAAACAAGGCACCAATCTTGAAAAAAAAGTCTTGTGGATAATAAGATTTGAAGAAAGTGGTTTAAAATGATATAAATAGTTTAAAAAGAACAAGAATAAATTAACGTTTTCGAGAAACATTTTCTCATCATCAGATTGAATTTTTTTAAATAAATAACAAAATAAAATTATTCAATCTGATAATGAGAAGATGTTTCTCGTAAATGTTAATTTCTTCCTGTTCTTTTTAAACTACATGTATTTTAATTAACTTAAGAATAAAATAAAACTCTTTCCACAACGAAACAGGAATTGAACAAACATAAAAAGAAAAAGACAGAAAATAAAATGAAAAAATACAACCTGAGTCTGTAAGCGCTTTTCGAAAGCTTTGCTTTCATCATTCAGCAGCCAAGGAGCACCTCGAGAGAACTTGAGAGAACTGACTTGGAATAGAACAAGCTGAGTATTTATAACAGACAGAAGCCAATCAAGACAAAAAGGTCCAAGTGAAATTTATTGATTGGGTAAGTGCGTCGCCCATTTGATCAATGGTGACTTGCTAATAGGGCCCCTATCTAAGTTGAGTAATAATTTTTTATCTGTTTTTTGAATGGCTAAGCTTTCGAAGGCGTCCAGAAGGTGTTTCTTGTTTATTGACTCAATCAGTTTTACATTATTTAATAAGAATTCATGTCCGGTATCTAAAGAGTGTTTGGCTATGGATGACTGATTCCTTCTACCATATCTTGTGTGTCTCATGTGTTCTTCGAATCTTGTTTCAATATTACGGGAAGTTTGTCCTTTGTACATCATGGGGCATTGGGAACATCTGGCTTCGTATATTCCTGATTTCTGTAGTAGTGGAATCTGGTCCTTGGGGTTTGGTAATAAATGCCTGGTCTGATTGGGATTGCTAAAAGATAACGAAATATCAAAAGATTTAAAAACAGAATTGAGACCTTTTGCTTAATGATTTGTTGTAAGGTAAGGATATGACTCTCCCTCTTTTTTTAGTCCAGTTGAGGGTAGTGATTTAGTCCATGAACTTCTCCTCCTACATGTATTTTCTTTAATTTACTGTTATCATTTTAAATCATCTTCTTTAAGCCTTATTATCCACAAGACTTTTTTTCAAGATTGGTGACTTTATTTTTTATTTTTTGTTTTATATACTTTTATTTTACTGATTTTTACATTAAAAATGGAGAACACCAAGATATTAAGTGAATTTACTATCTTTGATAATTTTTTAAAATTATTAGTATTACATCAAAATAAAAATTATACAAATATTATACAAAACATTGTTGTACATATGTGGCAAAAATTACATTGTTAAAATAAAATTTAAACTGTCAAACAAATATTTACTGTAATAATATTGCTTAAAGAAAAAATTATTCTAACATGCCACAATATGCTAATTAAATTCTGATTTTTAGTGTTTAATGGAACAAGTACATTTTATAAAGACAGGTAGTAACAGTTACTGCACAATTATTGTTGGTAATAAATCACAATTATTATTAAAATGGCCAAATTACAAGAGCTAGGCAATGATGCAAAAAAAACCAAAAAAAAAACCCCAAATAATTTGCTTGTTTAAAGAAAGCAAATTCAAAGGGATGTTGCAAACTGTGTTGGATGTGCCCCATCGACAGTAAATTACACATGGAAAAATTTAACAACTCAGGAACCACAAAAAATCTTTTTGATAGGGGTAGAAAACGAGCAACAAGCAAGAGGCAAGATCAATCACTCTGAAAAATTTGCAAAGAAAATAGAAAATATACATCTAAGGAAATAAACATGGAAGTGGAAAAAGTACCATACTAACATTAGTGATAGAACTGTAAGAAATAGATTAAATGAAGTGGGTTTTAAATTCTGCAAATCCAGAAAAAAGCCAATGCTGACAAAGCATCACCGGAAAATTCGTCTACAGTGGGCTACACAGCATAGAAATTGGGCTGTTGATGATTGGACAAAAGTAATGAAATCTGATAAAAGCCGTATCAACATTGGGAGAGAGATGACGCTTGTATATTTGTTTGGAGACGACGTGATGAAAAATTTAACAAAGAGTGTTTAAGAGATTTAATTAAATTTCCATCTTGTGTAATGATTTGAGGGTGTATCTCAGGGAAAATAGCATCAATTAATGGAAAAATTAATGCTGTTGATTATTAGACTAATATTAGACTATTTTTTAATTCCTACAAGAGAATTACAGTTTGGTGATGAAAATGTAACTTTTCAAGACAACAATGCATCTTGTCACTGAGCAGCAAAAATTAAGAAATATCTTCAAAATTATAACATTAAAAGATTTACTTGGCCAGCACAAAGTCCTGATCTGAATCCAATAGAAAATATTTGGTAGAAGTTGGAAGAATTGGTCAATGAAAAAAAAACTACCAATAATGTAAAAAAAATTGCAATTACACAGAGTTGGTTTGAAATTGGAGATGATTATTGTAAATGTTTAGTTCAAGCAATGCCAGATTGCATCAAAGCTGTTATAAAGGTTAAGGGAGGTGTCATTATTTCTTGTTTTGCTTTACTTATTCTAATTATTTTTTCTAGAGTTAGGAATGTTCGAATAATTTTTTCCTCAAGCTATGTTGCGTTATATTTTTTTCACAGTTTAAATTTTATTCTAATAATGTAATTTTTGGCATGTGTGTATAGCAATGCTTAATGAATATTTGTACACTTTTTATTTTGATGTAATATTGATACTAATTTTAAAAAATTATCAAAGATTTTGAATTCAGTTTTGCATTTTTGGTTTGCATATGGGGAAAATAAGAGAAGGTTGTAGCTAATTGGTTCTCGAATTCACTCATAGTGATGAAGAGACTAAGACTAATTCCCAGAGCTGTCCCCGAGTTCATTTATAAAATTTTGAATTGAATTGAATTGAAAGAATACTTTAGTTAAATGGATATATTCGTTGACTTTTTCGGGATCAAATTTGGAAGAAGATAGGAAATTTCTTAGATGACCAATAGAGATGTCAACAGAAACGCTCTGAAAAAGGAAACAAACGTCGAAGGAGACTAGTATTTTGGCTGCATTTAGTTTAATATCTTTAATTTTCAAAATAATTCGAAGCTGCTTTTCACTATTGAACATATGATAAAATTTTCCAAACACATTAGTAAGAAACTTAGATAACTTGTAACTGAGAGAATTAATGTTGCAGACAATGGGTCTCGTAGCCTTCCTTGCCTTATGAATTTTAAGCAAACGTGGAAGACGTGGATTAGGAACAGTAAACATGGAAGCTTCCTTCTTCAGAATCAGTAAAGGACACGCTCTAAATTGCCTTGTAAACTTTATTCATAAACTGAGGTAATGGATTTTTGATAACATTAGTGTAAGGACCACTGTTGATTAGAGATTCCTCTCTGTTAGGTTTATCTAAAATAGGTAGCATGTAAGGCGGCCAGATTTTCAAAAGGAACACCGGGAAACTCGGCGATGACCGGAACCGGAAGTGGATGCATATGGTCGTGTGCCGAGGCGGGTTCTTTAACTTAGCCGGATTATTAGCTGGCTGGTATAGGCACCCAATAATGACGTCATCGGATTGAAAATAAGATGAACGCTAGGCTGAAACAATGCTATGACGTCATCACCCGGTGTCAATGTCAGCCGGCTAATGAAGCCACTAAGATAAAGAACCCGCCTCAGGATGTTAGTCAAATGAAGTCGGAAATGACTGGAAGTGACGTGTTTTGATTATCAAAATTCAACTGGAAGTAAGAAAGCAAGTAAAATACACAAACCAAAAGCTTTTTGAAGTAATCTGGAAGTACAATCCATTGATCTAAAACTATTGTGGTGAGCAACATTATGATAAGCGAATGCACCTTCAACAGCGGCTAATTGTTCTTCTTTTATTCCATCTGCTCCAGAACGGCTAATCAGAAAAGATGGTCAGAATAAAGAGCACATAAACTGTTCATAAAATAATAATAAGTAAGTTGAGAAAAATGAAGCCTTTTTTTTATCACCCTTTTTTTTCAAAATGAATGTTTAAGTTTTATCACTTATAAGAAACAATCTTATTGGCAAAACTAATTCTAATGTCACAAACTGTTCCACGCAAATAAAACTCCATAGACATGCAGGAAAATTGAATCTATTTAAATTTTTTTTTTTGTGGGAAAAACCCGAAATTGAAAAGAAAAATTGCTAAAATAAGTTGTCACCAGGAACAAACCTGTATGCAAAATTTAAGAGCGAATGGAAAAGCGGAAGTGCTTCAAAACTCGACTGAAAGGTTCCGTACCATCTCACAAGATCCAAGAGTGAGCTAATATAAGGGTGGTAATAAAATAAGATGAAGAAGAAAATGGGATAACCTGAGACATTTTATTCAAATCCGGGACATTTTTTCAAGCCAGGATAATGAGTCAAAATCCGGGACTGTCCTGGCCAGTCCGGGACGTTCTGGTCACCTTAGTAACATGCCATCTTTGTCGGCCTTAAGGTAAAAACAGTCTTTTTCTTTTAAGACTTTAATAATAGTATACTCTTTTCTATTGGCTAAATTGCCTTCAGTCTGTACCTTCCAAGCATTTCGAATGAATATCTTGCTAGAATCATCCAGATATTGGATGCCAGTTTCGGTGCCAGCAATCAGTTGTTTGACGGTATTACATCTGTTGGAAGAAGAGAATTTCAGACCTTTTTCAATACACTCATCTCATTTTTATTGAAGGTTTGTGAAGACTCGTTTTTAACTAATGGGTATGCAATGTTAATTGGGTTAATGACCTCAGAAATATGAATGACAGGCTTCTTTTAAGTAGAAAGGATTCCATGAAGTTAACTCCAGAGACCACAAGCACTAAATTTATTTATATTATTTATGATGTAAATTAACTAAGAGCCTGAAAGAGATTTTAGTGCTTGCAATTTAAGCATTGCGTTCAAAAGTGGGAATATTTTGAGAGTGCTCTTAGGAAATTGTAAAGATGCCATCCCACCTCTGGAAACGCCGGGAATCTATCTATTTCAATTTTATTTTTGTGAGAAAAACTATGTTGGTCAGAGCTCCAGAAATATTATTTAAAAGATGGAAAGAGCATTTAGCTTATGTAAAATATGGGAGGTTGAACAGATTGTGCCATGTACAGTGCTGAACAGAATTATAAACTCACATGAATTTTGAAGCAAACTTTACTAAAAACAAAAAGATATATATATATATTGGCTTTTTACATATCATTTTTCAAACGTATCACTTTGCTGATTGTCATTTGTATATTTTGAAAATTTTGTGAACAACGACAAAAAACTCATAATTTCACTTGGACAAAATTATAAACTCACCCTTAAAAAATGGTGCAAATTGCAAAAAGGTCTATGAAAAAGTTGTATTTGCAATTTGCCCGTCTATTTTTATCATATGCAAATTGCAAAAAGGTTGTATTTGCAATCACTTACCGTATGAAAGTGTCTGCTGCAGATTTATACTGTGTAAAACAATTCCACGAGGAACAGAGCTTGGTGAGACAGAGATTAGGACATTATGGATGTTGCATGGATGTGAAATGTCCCAAAGGAAAATTGCAGCTCATCTTAACCGAACCCAGTATGCTGTTAGAAGTGTATTACAACGGGGAGTTGATGGGAAAGCGAAGAAACAAACAGAAAGAAAAAAAAATCTTAAGCTCTCGAGATTAATCTCATTTTTGACGACTGGCAACTGGAAACAATCTTTCTGCTGGACGCACTGTTGCACGGGTTCTGCAACAATCTCCAAACATTGTCTACAAAAAATTTCTACGAAAACCACCTCTAAATCAAGCTCACAAAAATGCAAGATTGGAGTTTTGTACAGAAAAAAAAATGTCATGGATTCCCTGGTGTTCTCTGATGAAAAGAAATTCAACCTTGATGGCCCCGATGGATAGGACTATTATTGGCATAAAGTCAAACAAGGTGAACAGATTAAACTGAGTCGTCAAATGAGGGGTGACTCAGTAATAGTTTGGGGGATGTTTGCTGCTCAGGGTAAAAGTGATACGGTAGTGATCAATGGACGCATGGACTCTGCAAGATACAAAGTGCTGCTGGAAAGTCAACTTTCAAGCTATGGTGAAATTCTTGGTGGAGATAACTGATCTTTCAAACAAGATAATGCTCCATGCCATCGTTCCAACCTCATGAAAAAATGGTTTCAAGAGCAGCAGATAAATGTTTCAAGTTTACCGTCACGCGCTCCAGACCTCTACCCAATTGACAATGTATGGGGACAACTAGCACGACATATTTATAAAGATCATCGGCAATTCCAAACTACACAAGAGCTCACTACTGCCATCATGAAAGGATGGGAATCTATTACCATTGTGTACTTGCTTAAACTTGTCGATTCGATGCCAAACAGGATGTTTGAAATCATAAGAAACAATGGAGGACCAACAAAATACTCATGTGTGAAAAATTATCGTCATCCTTCTGATTTTTAAGGGTGAGTTTATTATTTTGTCCAAGTGAAATGATGAGTTTTTATTGTCGTTGTTCACAAAATTTTCAAAGTCTACGAATGACAATCAGCAATGTGGTGAATTTAGGTTTGAAAAATGATAAGTAAAAAGCTGATGTAGATCTTTTTGTTTTTAGAAAAGTTTGGTTCAAAATACATGTGAGTTTATAATTCTGTCCAGCACTGTAGTGGCATTGTGTGTTGTTTTTTTTTAGCATTTAAGTTTAGAAGTTAATATTAGTATGTTGTAAATAACAAAAATAAGTATCCAAACAAATATATATCTCATGATGTCTACGAATAAGAAAATTCATACTGCATCGAGTGTGGCGCAGGTTAAAGTCACCCGCGTTCGGGAGTTAGGCAGAGGCTCTCGTTCGAAAAATAAGCGACAGTCTCCCGGCTGTTATCTCGGAGCAATGCCTCCGAGAAGCCCCACCAGGGCACTCGCTATGCGCTTGGGGAAGCGGTCGGGGGGCAGCGCATGCCTTTACCCAGGAGGAGAAACTGGTAAAGCGACAACGGGATCGGGTGCTGTCAATTGGCACTTGGAATGTATTCTCCATGACAGGAAAGGAATCAGAGTTAGTGGAGGAAGCCAAACGGTATCGACTGGATATCATAGGTATTACCTCTACAAAACGTCCGGGTTCTGGAACTGTGGACTTAGAAGGAGGGTGGAAGCTTTTCTACTCTGGTGTCGACCCTAACATGACTGCCCAGGCGGGAGTGGGGATACTCACAAGTCCCCGGCTGGCGGATTATGTTGCAGATTGGACCCCCTTAGGTGGAAGACTGTGTCTCCTGAGACTTCAGATAGGGAAAAGGTCTCTCTCTCTATTCGTTGCATATGCTCCGAATGCAGTCACAGAGTACCCACTTTTTCTAGATGAAGTTGATGCTGCTCTTAGCAGGAGAGGGAGTGCAGATTCTGTCATCCTGATGGGCGACTTCAATGCACACGTAGGGGCTGATGACCAAACGTGGAAAGGCGTGATTGGGAGGAATGGTGACCCCGATTTAAATGCGAATGGGAGGTGCTTGTTGGATCTCTGTTGCAACAATGGACTTTCCATCACAAACACCTTCTTCCAGCACAGGGATGTCCATAAGTATACCTGGTACAGGGATGCAATGGACCAGAAGTCACTGATTGATTTTGTAATTGTTTCAGCTGACTTATTCCGATCAGTGTTGGATACTCGTGTGAGAAGAGGGGCAGAACTATCAACTGATCACCACCTTGTTGTCTGCACTTTGCGGTTCTCTGAATCCATGCCAACCAAGCGAAATACTAGGTTCAGACAAACTTGGCGCATCAAATGGGAGGCACTGGAGGATAGAGCTGTGAGGAAGACCTTTGCAGATAACATATCTTCAAGTTTCAAAGAACTTCCCAGTGATCGTGGTACTGTTGAAGAGGAGTGGCAGTTGTTTAAAACAGCTGTGATTACTTCGGCTGCATTGTGCTGTGGTCGTAAGCGGCTGAGTGTGGCGCAGGGCGGTGAGAAAAGGACTGCGTGGTGGAACGGTGAAGTCCAAGAAGCTGTCAAGGCAAAGAAGGAAGCCTATTTGCTATGGCTTGCAAATAAGTCAACTTCGAG
>JAHWFO010037430.1:2518968-2561339 GCA_023313115.1 Rhysida immarginata
CATTTTACATGATGCTCTACAACTTTCTAAATAACACATGGGGTCTAACCCCTACCCCTACAAAATAAAAATTTTCAAAATTTACCCCTTCACCCCCAGGGACGCGAAGTGTTGTTATTCGGAATTAGTGGACATCAAAACCAAATAATCAATGTTCATTTTCCCCCCACCTGTTCCCCTTGAGCCGTTATTTGGACCTAAAGACGGGACACCAATTATGAAACACCCTGTATATAAGCAATATTATATATAGATCCTGAATGTTTCAGCTAGAAGCTAAACCCGTTCTTTTTGGGTGAACTGGCAATAACCCTTGTTGTCGTCAAATGTTTATTGTGTATGAGTGGAAAGGGTCGTCAGCCTTGTGGTACACATCCATTCAATGTTAGATGGTCCCTAAAGCCCATAATTTGGTTTTGCGATTCTTGTGCCTTGATAATATATGCAATGCATAATTGCCGTGTTTTAGCCGCCAACATTCAAGATAAGAGAATTCTGAGACTCGTATTTATGTTCATTCGATGATTGTTATTATTTCGGATAACTGAGGAAACAGTATTTTTGTTTGTTATCAGCCCACCGTTCCCTTGTGGGGCTGCCTGGTGCATTAAGGCCCCGGCCCCCCGCCCCCCCCCCCCACCATCTGGTGCATATAAAACCTGGAGAATGTGCATTCATTGCATCAGTTTTGTGCGTAGCATAGTTTACACACGGATAGCTTATGTTGTGTGGATATCGGCTGTAGTCAGTCCTTTTTTGTGCTAACAAATGTGAACTTATTTCTGCACTCGCCCAGATGACTATAAAGCCATTCCGTTTAGCATTCATTGGCAGCGCTGGCTATCGTGGTACTCATGTTGTTTCGTGAGTTTGTAAAGCTGCGAGTCCTCGGTTAGGGGCAGGCATAAGGTTTTCCAAGGCAGAGTGGACTGAAGGAGGCGGATTCCAGGGAATTCTTAGCAATCTAAGGCATTGGCCAGCTATCACTCTTGAGGTGACCTGATGCGAAACACTAACGTCTATTGCTAGTGTGCAGGTTTGCCCATCCAAGGAATGCATAGCAGTGGCCTTGCTATTCAAGGGGTGAATTGTAGTTGGTGAGGATTACTGTGCCCCTCCCAGGTTAAATGAGTAAAAATAAAAGGGGCACGCGATGCTTTCGGAGCATTGGTACTTGTACTAAGAGGGTCCATAGGACCAGGTCTTACTGCGTAAAGCAGTGTTAGGGTGAGTATACATCTAGTGAGTCGAGCGCGAGCCGAGTCCAATTCTTGCCTGAAGCAAGATTCTGTGGACAGCGAGCTCACAGCTAGTGAACTGCAATCCATGGGAGGAGACGAGTGGACTTCGAGCTGTCAAGATCATGGAAAAGGAGTGACCCAATGACGCAATGAAATTTTTTCCATGCGTTCACACACCATCACAGTCGAGGCCAACGACAGACAGGCCAGGGCACTCAAAAGTTACATGATCATCGGGATCCGGGCAATAATCCATCCTTTATTGTTTCCAGAATGAAATGGGGGAACTTTGTTTACTTAACAAGAAAGAAATTTCTCCCTATAGTAAATTTTTTTGCCTTGCCTCAGTTCTAGTCTGGTTGTGGATAGAGAAACACCATGCCTAGAAACGCTGGCTTAGCAACATTGATTTGCACTTCTGCAATTCTAATAATCCTGGCCAGTTTAATGAAAAAAAAAAAAAGAACGGAATCCTCAACGATGGTGATGTACTGCATTGTATAAAAAACGGGCAGGTTCCGAACTCTTAATGGCTTCAAAGATGCAGTACATCAGCGCCCAATATAAAAATTTTACTCGTAGGATATCTACGAATTTCGAAAACTTAACCAAAATAAGATCAAAAATCAGTAAACAAGAGACCCATTTTTGGCAGCCTATCTCAATTCAAGACAGCTGAGTGTTCGCAATTCAAAATTTCATGAAACACATAGTTGAGAGGGTTGTTCCAACAAGTGGTCATCTGTCTCTTGAGTTTCCGGCCAGAACAAGAAAATTTATTGGCCCTATCTGAAAGTTGCCAATAAACTACTCTAATTTTTGGCGGTAGTGCCGCCGCTTTTCTGTTAATTAAAAGTGAAAATTTTGGCGTGTTCGCCCTTTCAGCCACTGCGGCATAACTGTCGGAGATTTTCCAAAAAGTTAAAAATTTTCTTTTACCCACGATTTTAGGCCTACTTCATATCGTTTCTCTCAACGATATAAAATGAGTAGTGGCAAGGTATTCACATCCTATTAATTAAAAATTCACTCCGTTAGCGATCGAGCGTGAGTATTCATTGACAGCAGCGGATTGAACCAACGGGACACAGGGATTAAGGGCCGCTTTCGCCGATTTTTCCCGGTACCTGCCAACACCACCTAAAGAGATTAGACTGCCAGTGGTGGTGTTCTCTTTAGCTGGTGCTGTACCTGCCTGGTACGATTTAGACTGCCAGTCCGCCCATGTTCATCGATCAATGTGAGCACTGCATCTAAAAACTTCCTGCCCTAATCGTTCTCACTATTCATGTTCTCATCGTTCACTACACGACCAACATTATCAACTTTCAAATCTGATCACTTTCACCACTTTCGCTTTGCAATAATGAGCAACAGTGAAAGCGTATCTCACCTCGAAGTATGTTCCGAATGTGTTTATAGTTTTGTAATGAATCTGAAGGCACAAAACACGTCAGGATACATGGTTTTTTAGGATAAATCTTCCCTTTTAGGTGACGGGCATTCGCTAAAGTCACTTGCTATGCTACACAAAGGCCAACTCCCGCAGCCTGCTTATGATTGGCTCGCGCACACAAGGGTATAGTGAAAACGGGAAACGAAATTTGTCTTTGAGGAGAACAAGCTGCCTGTTGGCGTATTTCTTTTCTGTTTTTTAATTAAAATTTCTTGTAGCTGGATACATGGTAGGGCGAAGGAGCTGAAGATAAAAGCAAAGATTGTTTTATATTTTGGATAAAAATCACCATATTTTTATTTCTTTTTATAATAAGCCTCTTATTACAAAGTGTTTTTATATGCAAATTCATAATATTAATTAAAGTTATATGGAAATTAAAATAATTTTATAAAAAGCAACTATTGACCCATTTTTATATGTACTGATATATTATCTCAGTATTTTTAAATATTTCTGTCAATTGCAATTTATAAGTATTTCTCTAAAATACATTATTTGTAAGCTTATTACTGGGTTTATACTATACATGAAAAATAAGAGCATTGGATTGTGCAAATTTTTTTATTTAAGAAATATATTTTCATATAATGTAATAATTTATTTAAGAAAAGGAGTGTTTGATATTCTTTCAATTAAATAAATTTTTATATCAATATACAAACATTAAAGAGATTTATATATTTATTTAATTAAAAAATAATTCAGATGCACATTATTTATTATACAGGGTGAGTCTAAAACCCTGTTACAAACTTTTAGGGAACGTAGTATGGATGATTCTAAGCAAAATATTTCATATGAACATAGGTCCGAATTTGACTGATAACAGATATGAACAGAAATAAAAATGCTGCCATTAAGATCAACAAGTCAATAATTCACTTTCTACAACATCTAGGATGATGAAATTAGGGAGAATAATAGGGTACATAAAATTGTATATATCGTTAAAATTTAATCGAATTCCAACAAGTAGTTTCTGAGTTACGCAGTCAACATTGTAACACGTGGTGGTTAGTACTCACATGTGAGCAAGTGTTACGATGTTGAGTGGGTAATTCGGAAACTACTCGTTGGAATTCGTTCAAATTTTAACGGTATACACGGTTTTATGTACACTATTATTTCTTCAAACTTCATTATACTAGGTGTTATAGAAAGTGGGATATTAACTTGTTGATCTTAGTGGTGGCATTTTGATTTCTGTTCATATCTCAGTTATCGTTCAAATTCGAATCCATGTTCATATAAAGTTTTTTGCTTAAAATCATACTCCCTCCCCTTAAAGTTTGTGACAGGGTTTCAGACTCACCCTGTATACTTATTTTACTCATCATATTAATTGGTGTTTAATAAATTCATCTTATGTGAATCTATAGTAATTTCAAGGTAATTAAACTAGATTATTAATGATTTTTGAATCTAATTTTTATTACTGTTTTGCTTTAAAACTTCCTAAGTATTTTCCTAGCTCAAAAATAAAGACATAATTCTGTGAAATGAATTTACAGTTTCTTTCTTTCTTTCTTTTTTTTTTTTTTCATATATCTGTTTATAATCATATGCCAAGATTATAAAAATCAAAGATAAACTTTTGAAAAGCAAAAATAAAAATTGTTAAACTTAAGGATTAACAATTGAATAGGAAAAAAAATCTTTAATTATGAGTAACTTTTTTTAATTTTCTATTTTTTTCTCTTAAAACGTTTCCCAAAACTTCCATTAAAACGTTTCAAGTTATGAAAAATCATTGTTCCTAAAAATAGTTTTTTTTACATATAGTACATGATACTCTTACATGTAATTTAATGAAGAGCCGCGATCGTACGGGCTCACCGTAGCCTTTTTTTCAAAATGGCGAATTCGGACATGCGTCTAAAATCCAGGATACGCTTCGTGCAAGCGTGAATTCGCCATTTTTCGCCAATTCCCGTAATTTTCGGGAGTAACACCATGGCGGCTGATACGCCGCACACGCCAAAATTTAACAAAAATGTTAAATCTCCGGCAGAAGCGCCGCGGCGGCCGATATGCCGCAATCCACCCCCCCCTCCCCCCCCTCCCATCACACACGGTCCGTTTTGTATAACCGCGTTTTATAAGAAATTCAATAAAGAAACCAAAATTCAATATCAGAATGAAAGTTTTCAAAATCAGAAGTTTCCGAATCAGAATGAAATAAAGATAAAAATTCTTCCTGCAGAGGTGGGTCATTTTCTTTTTCGTCTTCCTCTACTACCACAGATGCGGGAATCTCTTCGTAAGGCAGGCCAGCTGCCTTGAATCCTGCAACGATGCAGTCTGGTCGAACATCTGCCCAGGCTTTAAGAATCCATGAGCACACTGTGCTACATGATGCTCGTTTCATGTGGCCAGCCTTTGTGTACTCATGGATGCCCTGGCTCATCCATTTCTCCCAGGCAATACGTACACCTAGCTTGAAACATCTGTTAACTGAAATATCGAATGGTTTCAATTTTTTCGTTAACCCACCAGGTATAATCCCAAGCTTGCTGCTTGCAGACCTGCAAGCACCCTTTACGTTCTCCGATAGATGGGCACGCATGGAGTCCATGATCAAGACGTTCTTCGGTGCGAAAAATGACGTCACTGATCGCTTTCTCAGAACCTCCTCAATCCATTTGTTCATCACGGTCTCGTTCATCCACCCTTTCTCATTTACACAAACAATGATCCCGGGTGGAAATTCTTCACGCGGCAATGTTTTTCTTTTAAAGATTACCATCGGCTTCAGCTTCGTCCCCTTAGCTGTGCAGGCTAAAACGACAGTAAACGAACTTCTTTCGTGGCCTGTTGTCGAGATAGGAACCGATTTTTCACCTAAGACATTTTTTAATAATAAAAAAATATATATATAAGCAAAAATATCTCTCCGGAAAAAGAGAAATACATACGGTAAATGAATAACTAAGGGAAGCAATAAATCTTCTCACGTGTTTCAGCTACCGTTCTATTTGGTGGGCAATCGAAAGTCATGGGTACTTCATCCATATTTATAATTTCAGAATTATTGACTCCAGACTCATCTATTAAGGAGCCCACGTAAATTTTGAACTCGGCCGCTTTCTCCTCCCAGTCCGCAGGTAAATTTTGGCCTACGGTCGTCCTTGACCTTACAGATAAATGGTGTCGTGCCATAAATCTGTAACACCATGAGGGGTGACCAGTAAAATTTTCTATCTTCATAGTGCAGGCAATTTCTTTTGCTTTCATTCGAATAGCGATTGTTGATACCGAGCGCCCACCTTCTCGTAGACTTAGGATCCAATTCAGCAATTCCTTCTCCAAATTTGGCTAATAAGGAGTTCCGTATCGTTTGGCCCGCTTGGATTTAGGTAGAACGGCGATGTCACTCGATTCCTTCTTCCAACGCCAGATACACCTCTCATCAATGCCTAACAGCCTTGCTGCCGCACGATTACCGATTGCCTCAGCCTTTTCGATAGCTGTCAGCTTAAAAGCTGCCGTGTATGAAGCACGTCGCTTTGACATTTTGAAACTTAAAAAGATATCACAAATTTATATTATCATGTCTGAAAATAAACATAAAATACGAAATATCAGAAGCTACTTGCAACGGAAATTAGGGAAAGTAACGGAGTGTGGTACTTACAAATTCGCTAAAGGAGTTGAAAGTCGTTGGGTCGATAAGCGACGATAGAAATTTTACAGCAAAAAAAAAAAAACCTTCGCTACTGTTTTAAAAAGATACCACAAATTTATATTATCATGCGTGAAAATAAACATAAAATGCGAAATACCAGAAGCTATTTGCAACGGAAATTAGGGAAAGTAACGGAATATGGTACTTACAAACTCGCTGAAGGACTCGAAAGTCAAATAAACGGTCGAAAGTCAAAAGTCGTTGGAGAGAGAAATACTGGGAGATTATGCTCGTCGAAATTGAAACCAAATACTGATTGCGTGAAACCAAAAGCGACCCCTTATATATCGCAACAGGTGTCATGCTAGCGGACGTCGATTATTCTGATTGGTTGCCCTCTATTCTATTGGTTCAAACACATCGATGTTTCCAAAACCATTCGATGTTAAATCGATTTTGGAATCGATATAAGATATGTTAAAAAAAACTTCGCCGCTTAAAAGAACTTACAAATTAGCTGCTATGAGCGCTGAAACTAGAAAAACGGTGCTGCCATCTGAGAGGCGTATAACAACTAACAACATCGATAATGCAGTAGCAGGAAAAACATCGATGCCAACATCGATACTATAAATTCATCGATGTGTCGATGTTTAACATTCCTGCTGAAACTATTGATACTATCATGCTAAATTTATACACACACAGTTAATGAAAGATACATATAGAAATATACCTAACTGATAACAAACTGATAAAAAATACGCATTCAAAAGGCACAGATGTTGCACTAACGCATAATAACGATGTCGCTCACAACTATCTGGTCATAAAGCACTCGATAATAAGAGTGCTTTATTATCGAGTGTATTATCGAGTGCTTTATTATCTGGGGATAGAAAGACTATGATAAAGCTATGGAATTACGATTTACGAACGTTATCGGAGTCAATTTTTAATACAACGATATGAAGTAGGCCTAAAATCATGTGTAGAATCTATCTATCTTTTTTTTTTATTTTTATTTTTTTTGTAAAATCTCCGGCAGTAGCGCCGCGGTGGCTGATACGCCGCACACGCCGAATTTTTAACTTTTAATAACAGAAAAGCCGCGGCGTTACTCCCGAAAATTACGGTACTCGTTGGAATTCATTCAAATTTTAACGGTATACACGGTTTTATGTACACTATTATTTCTTCAAACTTCATTATACTAGGTGTTATAGAAAGTGGGATATTAACTTGTTGATCTTAGTGGTGGCATTTTTATTTCTGTTCATATCTCAGTTATCGTTCAAATTCGAATCCATGTTCATATAAAGTTTTTTGCTTAAAGTTTTTTGCTTAAAGTTTTTCATATCATACTCCCTCCCCTTAAAGTTTGTGACAGGGTTTCAGACTCACCCTGTATACTTATTTTACTCATCATATTAATTGATGTTTAATAAATTCATCTTATGTGAAGCTATAGTAATTTCAAGGTAATTAAACTAGATTATTAATGATTTTTGAAACTAATTTTTATTACTGTTTTGCTTTAAAACTTCCTAAGTATTTTCCTAGCTTAAAAATAAAGACATAATTCTGTGAAATGAATTTACAGTTTCTTTCTTTCTTTCTTTTTTTTTTTTTTCATATATCTGTTTATAATCATATGCCAAGATTATAAAAATCAAAGATAAACTTTTGAAAAGCAAAAATAAAAATTGTTAAACTTAAGGATTAACAATTGAATAGGAAAAAAAAATCTTTAATTATGAGTAACTTTTTTTAATTTTCTATTTTTTTCTCTTAAAATGTTTCCCAAAACTTCTATTAAAACGTTTCAAGTTATGAAAAAATCATTGTTCCTAAAAATAGTTTTTTTTTTTGCATATAGTACATGATACTCTTACATGTAATTGTAATGAAGAGCCGCGATCGTACGGGCTCACCGTAGCCTTTTTTTCAAAATGGCGAATTCGCACATGCGTGTAAAATCCAGGATACGCTTCGTGCATGCGTGAATTCGCCATTTTACGTCTCTGTTACTTTCTTACTCTGTGGCGTTAGCGTCTGCTTTCAGTGCTCTGAACACGTTTTGATTACGTCAGATTTCATCAAGACCTACAGCGCCATCTGGCAACACCCTCGCAACTAACCTGCACAGAAGAAAGCTGCGCGAACCATTCGCATATACGGATTGTCTCATCTTGTTAGATTAAGGATCTCTGTTAACAACACTCATTGTTTTTAAACAACAATGACAACACTAATTAAGATAAAGATAAAATAATCAGTTACATGAACTAAGTTTTAAAGTTTTTTGTTTTTTTTTAAAAAAACACCACTTATACTAGAACTGAAACAAAAACAGAACACAAAAAAAAACAAAAAAAAAAAAAAAACCCACTGGTGGAACGTTACAATACATCACAGAGCTGCTTGTTAACCATACAAAATATTGCTGACGATAATGATGAAAATAAAGAAAATGAAGAAGGATGTTTGAATCTACAAGAAGAATATTTGACTTTTGTTTTTTCATTCTGATTTTGAAGGTTTCTCTTACCGTAAATATTCTACTACATTATAATGCGAAAAATTTTGATCTGAAAAACCACCTAAATTTGTGGGATCGCATTATACAAGAGGGAAAAATTAGCGCTACAACAGCTGGGGAGGGTCTGACGAACTTCAAACCAAAATAGTGTATAACATTGAATATATTGGTATATTATAGTGCATTATACAATATATATGGTACATTAATTCGCTTTTTATCTCAATTTCCCGTCCATTTTTACATCGCCTAAAGCTAATGGGGGGGGGGGGGATAAAACTAACTTCGATCTGATGAATTTCCAATGAGAACTAGCATAAAATATTTAATATACTGGTACATTATAGTTCATATGTATGATATCCACAATTTAAACACTATACATTGCATTAATTTGCTTTTTTTTTCTCAATTTCGCATCCAATTTTCCATCATCAAAAGTTAACTTTGAGGAGGGGGGGGGGGTGATTTCAAATGAACTTTGATCTGATGAATTTCAAACGAAAACTAGCATATAATATTTAAAATACTAGCATATTACATTATATTATGTAGTATATAGGATATAAAGCACATTCATTCCCTTTTTTTTTCAATTTTTCATCCCCAAAAGCTAATGCAAAAGTGAATTCTCAAAAACAAAATGGCGACGCCATTGCGGAAAAAAATCACTGTGATCACTTTTTATTTATTATTATCATAGCTTAGACCACAAGAAGTGAGATAGCCTGCTCACTTTTCCTTCTCGTATTGTTTTCGTGTCCACTCTCTTCTATTGTTATAGACAGTGGAGCGAAAGTAGTGCCTCTATAGGGAAAACCAGGAAATCACAAAAGTAATTTAAATAGTATCAGTTTCAGTTGCTCATCCCATTGACCAGTAAAGTGCGGACCAATCAGAATGAATGCTTTTAATATTTTACTTTTAAGTCGTGCCTTCATAACGTATTTTCGTGACCCACGTAACATCCAAGCATTTATCATTCTTGGCGCTACGTGCCTCAATTAACACCCCGAAATATTCTGACCTTTAAGAAAATTCTTTCTGAGCCTAAGCAACTGATATGTAACCCACCTAACTGGCGACATCGATTATTCACGGATCTTGTTTAACAGCAGATACAAAAATAAAGTATGAAATCACGGCGTGAAATGAAATATTTTTGTGATTTCCTGGTTTTTCCTATAGAGTCGCTGCTTTCGCTCCCCTATCTGTAACAATAGAAGAGAGAGGACACGAAAACAATGCAAGAGGGAAAAATGGGCAGGCTATCTCATTTCTTGTAGACTAAGATCATAGCCTACATGATAAGAGATAGCCTGCCCATTTGCATTGAATGTATTGAAAAAAATGTCGCCGGTTTTTCCAAGGTCATTTACCGATTTTCTCACTAGGCACGCCACTGTTGATCTGTTAAGGTTTGCTATATCTTATCAGTTCACTCACTTATTCAGTGGCTGAATACTTTTAAAACACAATACAAAATAATTAAAAACAGTGATATACATAAAATAAGGAGTTGGCATTGCATTAAAATTATTCTTACATTTTTGTGAACATACAGGCTGTTTTAAATAAAATTCGTTTCATGCCAAACTTTGTAATTTTCATTACAACAATGAATATTCCTGATCTCGTGTTTTCAAGAGATTTGTTTGTTTTGTTTTGCTTTATTTATTTTAAAAACCTTTCTACATTAACCTTATGACTGTTTTGTTAATTTCTTGAAAATATTTAATATTTCAATATTAATTTTCTGAAAATACCTCCTAAAATAAAATTTTATCACCACTGAATTTTTAATGTTTTAAAAATATTGAAAGAAACAACAGTAAATTTAAAAAAACCCATTTATTAAAAAACAGTTAATTGTTTACAGTATCAGCTTTGAACAATTTTTAATAATTTTTGTGATAAAGGTTTATTTTTTTAATAAATGTTTGTTTTTTTTTTCTTTGGTGAGTATCAGTAATGTGCCTAGAGCAGTGGTTCCCAAACTTCTACGACTCGCAAGTCCATTTCACTAAGATCTGAGTAGCACGACCCACTAACTTATCAATATAAAAAACATACATGCCTACAACACAATAATCCGCCATTACAGAAAAATTTTGGCGAACCTCCTGAAAGATTTTGCAAACCCCAATTTGGGAAACATTGGCCTAGAGTAATTTGCTAAATATGGTTTAATAAACTAATTCATAATTAGTGCACAAGAGTTCAAAGTGATCATCATTTCCACATGAAAACAAAGGATATCTAATTACATAGGGTAAAATCAGAATCTTTAATTCTCTCAAAACATTTTTTTTCTTCAGATTAAGCAATAAAAGCCAGAAACTGTGGACACCATTATACTAATTGAAGGAACACTGAAAACACTAATCCACATGAGAATTTTTATTGACTCAGACGTAGATTTCGGAAACCAAATTTCCTTCATCAGAGAGCCGAAAAAAAAATGTTGACTCATTGATGAAGGAAATTTGGTTTCTGAAATGTACATCTGAGTCAATGAAAATTATCATGTGGATTAATGTTTTCAGTGTTTCTTTAATTAGCATTTTGTTTCTTATACAGCAATGGTAACAAAATGTCCACTGTTGATCATTATTATGCATCATTATAATGTAAAAACACTGCATCATTAAATTAAATACACTGCGTTAAAATTCCGCTAAAATTGTGTTCACAGCGAATGATAAGCACATGCTTAACATAGCGAATAATAGCAGAAAGACAGATCAACGCTAAGCGCCACCACTCGGCGATTATGACTAAACAGGTTAATCGTTTTAGGGACATCGTTTAGAGGCCAATGGGCAGTCTATCTCTTATCATGTAGGCTATGTTATTATTTCTCTTGCTGCCGTTTATTGATATTAATTGAACAATATAGGCATGACATTAAATAAATTTGTAACAATAAAGGTGAAAAGTGAAATAAATTTTCGATCAGCCACTATGTTCTATCTCCTAAAATTGTCCAAAATCGTTTTCTAAAGTTCAAATGAATATTTCTTACAGTACTTAATGCATGAATACATAATGTGTACTCTAATAATTTCAAAAAATGAACATACAATAAAGTACACTGTATCGTTTTTGTCTTCTTAAAAATTAAATAACCTTTTGGTATTTAATTATAAGCTTTTTTTATTATAAACTTTTATAATAAACCACCATCTGTACTGTATTAAGGAACTTTTTGAAGAATCAGGCGATAATGAATAAGATTTTGAAGTTTTTTTAATTGTATACATCCAGGTTATTTATTTTTCAAATTGTAAAAAGTAGAGATTTTTTTCTGTACATTCTTGCATATTTTATTTCTCTTAAGTTAGCGATGAATCAAAAAATGGGGATCGCATTATACAAGAGGGTAAAATTTTTACTGTTTTTTTGGCCTCTGAAAATGGGATCGCATTATAGTAGAATACTTATGGTAAGTTTTACTTGTCTATCATAAAGGGGGAGAGAGGGTGCGGCTTAACTATCGCTGTGGCATAACTACCGTTTGTTTTTTTTTTAATAATAAGTTTTTATAGATGCGGCTTATCCAACGCTGCAGCATTATCGCTGGTTCTAAGTTGTCAGCTATCAATTGAAACAATGTAGCAGTTATCTTAAAAGTAAAAATCAAACAATACACCTTGAAACTAAAGTAGATAATTAGAAGAGAGTGTAAAGAGACTTGGAAAAAAATTTGGTTGGGCTGGTAACAAAAGATAATTAGTAATTAAGCAAAACGTTGTAACGGGCCAACACAAACAAATGTACTTGATTTAGTGGGTATATAAGCTGGGTAAAGAGTTGAAATGGTATCTGTGAAAGTGTAGAACGTTTTGCACTGAGTATCAGCGATCAGGACACAGCACATCGGTGTTGGCGCTTCAGCACCCCAAACCCAAAAGTGCCATGCCCACTTCATTAAATATGCATCCCAAACAACCACCCAACCACCTCATTACATATTCACCTAAAACAGCCACACACACCCACTTCATTAAATATGCACCCAAACAACCACAACCATCCTCAAAAAGACCTCATCCGAAAACAGCTACATCTGAAAGGACCTCACATGAAAACAGCCACACCCAAAAGGACCATATCCAAAAGTACCTCACCCAAAAACAAACAAACAAACACACCCAAAAGGACCCGCCTCGAAAAACCACATCGGGATGCAGAGTAGAACCAAAATAAGAAAAGACAAAAAAAAAAGCAGAGACCTACCCTCCCTAATAGCCACGGGATACAAATCCTGAAAAGGGTTCCAGGGAACCTCAGAGCATACCAGAGCTGGTCGAGAACAAAAGAAAATGTGTCAGCACCTTTGATCTTTTGAGAAATCACCCCCTCCACATTCCTTAGCACCCCAAATGATGTTCTCCTACTTATATTTCTTATTCATATATTTCTACTGTTCGCACGCCACGAGAAGACCGCTGAGTTGCTAAATGTGCTTGTATGGTGTCACTGCAGTTGCAGATGAATCTATTTAGTGTTGGGGGACAAAAGCCAAATTTGAGTCGATCCATGTTTCATCAGTATAAATAATAGGACAATTTTCTTCTCTTATTTTTTTTAATATTTCTCAGGTATTTACCTCTCCATGCAAACATTCTCATTTGTTTGGAAACATGGCCAGAACTCATTTTTGCGCTACTTGATTTTAGCGCTTTTCCTCTCTTCATAACTATAGACTGATCTGCAACTACAGCGACACCATACGAGCACATTAAGCAATTCAGATTTTTTTTTTGGTCACTTTAGTTTTATTATTTTTATTTATTTATTTATTTATTTATTTATTTATTTATTTATTTATTATTATTATTAGCTTACCATCTCTCTTCCTTTATTGACCATAATTTACCTGAAGAACAACATGCGTTTAGGAAGTATAGATCAACTTCAATTAATTTAGCTAGTTTGCTACACTACTTAGCCCCTCGTATCGATCATAGACAACAGGTCGATGTTTTATACCTGGACTTTAGTAAAGCCTTTGACAGCGTTAACGTCAGGCTTCTTTTGAACAAACTAGATTGTGTTGGTCTTATGGACAACTTGAGAAAATGGTTTGCGTCATTTCTGTTTGAGTGCAGTTTTATTATTAAGGAACCGAAGGGTGAGTACGCGATTGGCAAAATGCGTAGTGGGGTTCCTCAAGGATCCCCGCTTGGCCCGGTATTATTTAACATCTTT
Organism: Rhysida immarginata; assembly: GCA_023313115.1. Taxonomy (NCBI): domain Eukaryota; kingdom Metazoa; phylum Arthropoda; class Chilopoda; order Scolopendromorpha; family Scolopendridae; genus Rhysida; species Rhysida immarginata. The sequence continues at coordinate 2,533,050 of JAHWFO010037430.1, forward strand.
ATTGCTGACCTGAGTTTAAGTTTTTGCTAATTCGCAGGTCAAATTTCTGCTCTATGCTGATGATCTTAAGATGTTTTCTGTTATTCGTAACTGGGACAATTGTAACCGTCTGTCTGTAGCGTTGGATAAGGTGGCTAGCTGGGCCGGGAAGAACAGCCTCTCTCTCAACGCTTCGAAATCTTTTTGCGTTACTTATTCCAGGAAAGTCACTAATTATTTGTTTGATTACACCCTGATGACTTATAAACTCCAACGGCGTACCTCTATTAGAGATCTGGGTGTTATCTTTAATTCGAGCTTTACTTCACCGACCATCTGGATTTTTTATTGCTCGAAACCAGTAAGCGCATTGGCATTATTAAACGTCTGGCGAACTTTTTTAAAAGACAAAAGACGTTTATCAATTTGTATAAATTAATTATTATACCTAAAATTCTATACGCTTCCTGGATTTGGTTCTCCGGTAACACTCAGCAGTTTGAGCTATTACAAGCGAAATTATACAGCTATCAACGCTTTCTTTCTCATCTGAAACAAACTACCGACTCTCCCTCACTGGCTCCTTCATTTCATTTGCAGTCTATTCTTGGTAAAGTTTTTTTAAATATTTTGCTAAGGATCATGGGTGGAAGACTGTCAGCGCCTCAAACCCTTGCCCTAATAGGGTTACAGATCCCTACTTCTAGTAGGTCTCATCGGCCCTTGGATTTTTTTGGGTGCTAGACGGACCAAAGCGATGGACCACGATCCTGCCTATAAATTGATTAACACTGTTAACAAGAACTTCTCTCAGTCGGATATTTTTAATGACAAACGCAGTGCCCTCTTTAGGCAATAGCAGACAGCTATTACTATATCATTTTTTTTTTTTTTTTTTTTTTTTTTATACTAATTTTTTGTCTGACTCGGCCTGGCGTTTGGCCTTGTTTTTATCTATTTATTTATTTATTTATTATTATTATTAAAATAATCATTCCTGTTATCTTCTTTTTTCTTTTTTATTAGTCTATTTTATATGTATCATTAACCCCGTTTTGGGCTTTGGCCTGTTGGGGGCAACATAGGGCTTCATCTTCCGGTTTATCTGGCGGATTGTATCCCTGCTGTTGCTACATTATTATTATTATTAAATTATTATTATTATTTTACTTAAATATTTTACTTGTTTTTTTTTTCTTTTTTTTTATCAGTAATTTTTTTTCATTTCATTTCATTATCTTTACTATCTAATTTTAGGTTTTTAGTTTACATCCCCTTCCCCTATTGGCAAGATATTTCCCCTTGGCCCACTGTTTTAAGTTTGTCCATGAGTCGTAATATCCCTTTCACTTAACCAATGGGAGATATTCTTGGAAATTTGTACATCCTTGACACAGTGGATTGAGGAAATTTGAATGCTTGCATCACTCAGAAATGGAATGTCCCATGCTTCTACCTCTAACTATCATTCCACATTTAAACTCTGATAATTCTCTTCGTGTAGCCATAATCACGTTAAAAGATGTTTCAAGCAATAGTCGAAATGACAGCATTGATATTGCTCTGCCTATTTATACATCTTTTACATGATGCAAGCGACACCTGAAAATTTATAATCTTAGCTGCACAAATTTATCTGACAGAAGAAGATATCTCAACGGCACCATCATCACAACCAAGGCCATCCCTTACCATAATAATTTAATTAAAGATATTCCATTAATACAGTTATAAGTGCACCTTTCCATCTCCTTTCAGGGAAATAAGGCGCAGAAAGGATGCAGTTTTTAAGTGATGGGGCAACTTGGATAGGACAAATACCATGAAGGGATGGGCAGGCCACTACATCCTTCTAAAATTTATAATTTTGTTGTGAAATTTGGCTTTTTCAGCAGTTAGTGTACTTCTTTTAGAGACATTTTTAAGCTTTTATTATTTAAGTCATTTTTAAGTTTTTATCATTTAAGTCATTTTTAAGTTTTTATTATTTAAGTCATTATTAAAAGTGATAAAACAGGACTACCACACACTCTACAGGCAAAAGCTACTGGCCATAGCTGGATTTGGGGAACGGTGTAAAATGTGTGACATTCCAGGTTAGCTGGAAGTCACATGTGTCCGGCGGAGGAGGGGTGCATCTAAGGAAATTAAGTTTATTTACTTGATTCTGGGGGTTTTATGTTATCTAAGTTATAGTTATGTAGGGAAGGGTGTTTAGAGCGTGTGTTTTTGTTATATTGTGTTAGTTGTGGAATAAAATGAATTGGCTAGTAAACGGAAATACTTATGATTTCATAATGTGTTAGTTAAGATCGTTTGAGGATTTGTTTATTGCGTTGTTTTCGTCTATCAGCATTATTGTAGTGTTATTTGTGGTCATTGAATTGTTGTTTGGAGTGTAAGAGTTTCGTGTGTGTGCTTTGTTGGTGGTTGTGATTGTTAGCGAGTGTGGATGTTTTTGGTTGTTGTACGCTTGTTTTGTTTTTGTTCATTGTTTTCTTGGCATTCCAGGGTCGGCTTTTGATCGGAGTGGACATATTGTAACGGGTATAAAAGGCCTACATTGGTTCGAACCCCATGATCGATAGTTTGAGCTGGAATGAATGTGTTGTTTGTTTCGAGTTAAATTGCATTTTATGCATAACTAGTATACTTATGTTTGTTGTTGGTAAAATAATATGTTAAGTAAGTCGCTTAGGATGATTGCGACGTTGACAGAGCATTGTGAAAGTTGCGAGTTGATGACGTAATGGCGGCGGGAATCTGAAAAGGCGAACGTGCGTCTCCAGAGGGATGAGTGAACACCTGTAAAAGAAACTCCTCAGCCAAATCAAGTGAGACGGGACAATTTGGCGAGCAATCAAGGCCTTGGTGAGTTATGTCTGTTTCAATTCTTTACTAGAGTGGAAAGCCACGGATCGAGCAAACTGTTAAAGAAAAAAATTAGTGGTGTCCTCGGAGCCCTCCCACCGGGGTTCACAAGTACTAAAATTATTTCAAGTTTCTCCGTGTTGACTTTCGTGAAGTGTTAAAGAAAAGTAGCGATGTACTCTACCGATAAAAGTTGTATTTGGAAACCTGAAAGAGAACCAATTGCGCTCAGTACCGTTGCATATGTGATACCTCATTTCAGAGACATTGGGACTGTTGAACATAAAGTTTGTACAGGCTGGCCTAAAACATCAACCGATGAGGCAGCATAAGAAAGTTTGCAGCCTAGTGTGGATTCAGTCAATCACCCATAGCATGGATTCTGCATACCAACAAGTGGTATCCATTCAAAGTTCAGATGGAGCAAAAACTATCCGATAATGATCTAGATTGATGTGTACTTGAGCTCTGGACAGCTATCGACTAGAGCCTTCATTTACACATGAGATATTGGCGCGAAATGCACTTGTCATTGGACAGATCCATCCAAAGTTATTGGTGATGTCAAAATTATGGCATGATGCATCTGTTTAATTGGACCAATTTTTGTAGACAGTACCCTAAATGCTGATGAGTATCTGCGAATATTACAGAACACTGTGTTCCTGTCACTGTTTTGACTGAAGAAGCAGCTTCACAAGTTTTTTTCAGCAGGATGGTGCACCACCACACCGTGGACGAAATGTCCATCAATGGCTGATGGGCAATTACTTGGTCTTTGGATTTGCCAGTAGGGTCTTGTGAAGTGACCACCATGTTCTCTAGGCCTCATAATGCTAGTTTTTTACCTGTGGGGCCACTTAAAACAACTTGTGTATGCTATGAAAATCTGAAGCAAATGTCACCTTCAACAACGCATCCTATAAGCCTGTGACAGATTACCCCCGACTTCTTGTGCAAGTGCATAATGAATGGATAAAGCGCCTTGAGCTGTGTGTCCAGAGATAGGGACAACACATCCGTTAGCTGTTGCTACCTAGTTTTTAGTGTGTGGTTTATTTGGAAAGTGTCAATGTTTTTGTTAATAATTTGTTAACCACAACAGATAACTAAATTCTGATTGCAGGAATGAATTCCTGAGAAAAAAAAACTGGTGCCATTTGATATGCCACATGAACCCCTTCCCATTTAAGAAAACGAACCTTGAACCAAAATGGCAGATTCAAGATAACGGCCAAACTGCAAAACTGTCCCAAAAGATAGCACACCTATCTTATTCCCTACTAGCATGGTCACATTGCTCATTTTACACACCATTTTCAAAATTCAGCTACGTCCAGGAACTTTTGACTTATTTTTTTAAACATCTGAAATTTTCAAATTTATGAAATTAAAACCTATTTTAAGGAAATAAGTTTTGATGGGAAAATATGTTTCCATTTACAAATAAGAATATATTCTAAAATCAATTTTCTTATGAGCAAATTTCATGGGTTTACAAGCTTTTCAGTATTGGTTAAAATTTGATTAAATATATTTGCATTCTTACATGAAAATATGAGCCTTGAATGGAAAAGAATTCAGAAAATCTCGTGTATGTATTTTTATTGCAGCTGGTAACCAAGATTTTATTTCTTGGTGTTAGACCAAAGGGGGGGGGGGGGCTCAATCCATAAGAAGAAATTGATTAAATTTTATTGATGTTAAACCACGTTTAAATTTTTTCGTAATTTGTGCAACTTTGTAAAATAGACTTGTACTTATTCTATTCTCTCTCTTTCTCTCTCTATTTATTTTGGTTCTTGATTGCTTCAGATTTGCCTGAATACTTTTTTCAGTACAATATTTTTCTGTGTATGTTCCAAAGAAATCTTAATGAGGTTTAGCCACATGGCAGTTTAATGTACATCATATTTGATTTTTAAAAAGGCTGCAATACCGTGATAAACACTTAATGATTTAATCCAAATAATAATGTGTATTTTGACTGTTATTTTACTGATTCACAAAAATTTTATGTATTCATTTCTGTTGTTTTAACATTGTAGCTTTGGTGAGAAAATATAATCAAGTGATGCAACGTTATTACGTTCAGTTTCTTTCTGGTTATGATGCAGTTGCATTAAATCACATTATTCAGGTAAGTTTAATTTAAGTTTTAGCCACAGCATATTTTTGATTAAGTCTTTTAATCTTAAATCTCCTCTCATACAAATTATCTCTATTGATTAATTCTTACCAGTTATTGTGCATAATAATTGAATATTTGGAATATTTTGTGTTAATTCTGCAATCTCTGTAGTCTTCTTCATGTTTCTAAAATTAATCTACTGGTATTTTATATTTTTTCAATTTGATGGTGGAAATTTTTCTTCTTAAGAAAACAGAACGGAAGCTTAAGGTATATTCTCATCACTTCTTTCTCCTTTTCCTTTTTTCTATGATTCTTTCTTGATCTTATAAATGTAATCACAAAATTAAGATAAATACTGTATACACCATAAAAATAATGAATGCATGTGTTTCTTCTAGTTTATTTTATTCCTTCTCAACTTTACTGTTATTGCACTCTCAGAATTTCATATAGTGTTTTTAATTAGGAAAAGCACGCTTGTTTCAGTTTATTTTATGTCTCATTTTTCTAATGCAAAATTATTCATTACTTGTTTATAAATTGTTAATAGTCTGATATACCATACATTATGCCATGCAGATTTGTTATAACATCTAATAATAGTAAGGCATGGAGCTGACTTAACAGTAAACTTGGAACAATTACCATTCTACAATAGAAAATATACAATTAAAAACTGCAGGCATTGAAGCAAAGATAAAATATGATGGTGCTATTGGCATTATTGTTTAATGAATTTAAGAAGAGATGGAAATTTGTAATCCTGTAGAAAAGAAACCAAATGCTGCAAAATGAGAAACTTTGTATCAGTAAGCAGAGCATCATAAGATAATTAATAAAAAAATGAGCTTTATTCCAGGAAATTCATACACATGCTCCAATCTGTTTACAGTGTAGACAACACTCGTTCTTAGTATGAAGGAATTTCTGAAATTAAAAAATACAGTAGAACCTCGATTTTACGAATCTCTGGGGATCAATAACATTTATTCGTAAAAACCAGACCAGAAAATTTGGGAAAATAATGATTTAATTGCACAATAAATACTGTAATTTTTGGGGTATAATACGCCATCGCCTATAATATGCACCCTTGTTTTTTGTGTTTTTAGAAAAATTCCCTGCCCATAATGCACAATTGCCTGTTATACGCACTAATGACCTAAGATTGCGATTCTGCATCAGGAAGTGCTCCGCCATATTTGTTCAAATGCGCAGTGCATTATGGTCGTCTGATTTTTAAAGGCTTTAGACTTATAAATTCCCATAAAATGAAGAAATAAATATTTGAAATAAATGATTATATAAAAAAATTTATTCGTTACAATTAAAACTTACATTTTATCTGAACAAAATGTATTAAAATTCCTTCAAAATCGGAATCGTGTGTGTCTGAGTTCTTTGTTAGGCCTAATTAACGTTTCTTCTTCTCCCAGTCTTCAATTCCCATGATTGAATCATCCACAGGAGGGGTAATTTTTGCTTTCACAAAAGCATTCAAATTGTATTTTCTTATCATTCAAATGAATGATTGATAGATATCCATTTGATAGATAATTCAAACGTTTTATAAACCGATTAGTCCTCACATCTTTATAAAGATCGATTAGTAGCAAACATTGGTAAAACTACGGAATAGTGTCCCCTGACTTCTTTGATTGATATTTTCAAGACTGGTTGCATTCATGTATTGCATTTATTTTGTGTCAGCTCTAGTTAATGGCAAAGTAATTTGTCTTACGTTTAAACTTTATTTTACAAAGTTCACGCAGAATAACAGTCACTACACCATTGTTAACACCACTAACAGACATCTCAGCTTGGCGTCCATCTTGAAAAGTTGCTGAGAAACCTGCTATCCCTAGTTTTATGAACGGAAAACGGAAGAGAGCCACCGAATTCGCTTATGCAATAAATATATGTGAAGTATATTTATATGTGGAATATAAAGTGAATAAATATACTTTAAATTGTATTTACTGTATAATATTGTATAATAAAAACCAAAGGTAGTACAGTAGAACCTCCGTAGAGCGAACGTCAATATAGCGAAATTCTCTCTATAACGAAATTTTTCTGTGGTCCCGGCAAAAATCCTATTGATTTAATGCTTTTTCAATCTCCATACAGCGAAATCTTTATAGTGTAATTATCCCTATCCTCGATCACGGATGCCACTTTGTTTTGAGTGGCGCTAGTGTTGCAGGTCGCATTATGGCGGTCAAAGGAGGATAAAGCGAGACGGAGAGCGTGTAGAGCTGCGTCGTTTGTTGAATCAACAAATATTTCAGCCCATGGAATTTACATTTAGCAAAATTATTCTGGAATCTTATAATATTTAGTTTTTGCAGTCCAATAGCTATCTACATAGATATTTTGCTGGCAAAGTTGACCTTTAGTAACTGCGAGCACTGCGTGCACTGCAGAGAAGCATCCCTCAGAGACACCCAAATGAACAACTCATTCATAGCAACTGTTTCGTATCCGCCCTGCAGTGAAGCATCACTTAAAGACGCCACTTTTGACTCATAATTTCGCAGCATTTTACTCATAACTATTAGAAATTAATAACTATTAATAACTATTAGAAATTAATGAAATTTATTTATAATTCGTAAATATTTAACAATAAACGCTTAATATAAGAATTTAAAAAATTATTACTAATTAATAAGTGATTTAAACATTTGATATTTAAAAAAATATTACTAAATTGCAAAAAAATAAGCTGAGTGGGTCTTGTATATGAATTCATAAATGTGGGTCATAAAATGAATTTTACTAAATTCTCGTGGGTCATAAATGAATTCTGTATATACATTGTCGCGATCTGTATATCTTTGGTAATACTAGGTCGCGGTCTGTTTGATTGTGATTTGTTTGAAGTAGGGTCCTGCAAAAACCCCACCGGTCAAAACTCCTAGAGTAATAGCACAAATGAGTACATATCCTAGCAATAAACCTTAATTTTTATCCGATTTTTTATAATTTTTACATTTTTTTATCGAATTATTTGATAAATATCTGGGTTTTTTATCAGAATTTACTAGAGTTTTTATTTTCGTATTTGGAGAGGGGGGGGGGTCTTTTTTTAAATTTATTTTCTAATATTAATGTACCGAATTAATTATTTGGTGATAAAATTATTGTCGTGCATCCGGTTGAATATGACATTAAATTAAGTGATAAATGAAAAATTAAGCCACGAGCCTACATTACAGTCAACAATGATTTAATTGCTCAGAGCGTCGCGATCTCAGACTAGAATTTTCTTTTTCTTTCCTATTTTCATTTATTATTTATTTAAACGCATTGAACATATGTATTGTAACATTTTAACATCTGCGGCATCGTGTTTAAATAATCCATCAGCTTTTCTTTAAAAAAATTTGATGCTTGGGGTCTTTGTTACTGTTTACATATACGGTGGATACGCTATGACATATCCATTATCAGAATTATTTTTATATTTGCGGCGTAAGACCATGCAGCGAATGTACGAAACTCTCGTAATAAAAGATTTACTACTAGCCCAAAAGAAAGGATCGACATACTATAACTACTATCATTACCTCTGTTGGTCTTACCATTACTGATGGACTGGATATTAGTAACTGTTTTGCCCAGCATTTCAGTGAAACTGTCTCTACTTCTTTCAACACATTCTCAGAGAACTGTCTACCTATTGTCCCCCTATTGATAATCTCATCTTAACGGAGTTTACTGATAGTGATGTTGCCTACGGCATTAATAGATTACGGGCCAAGCCTTGCAATTCTCCGACAGAGGTTCCTTCCTTTATTCTCAAAGGCCTTCGAGATGTCATAATTATTCCTCTTAGGCGCATCTTTAATTTGTGTCTAAAAGCTGGCCACTATCCTAAAATAAGAAAGAATGCGGTTGTGGTTCCTGCCTTTAAGGATGGTTCTGCCAAACGGACTGACATTGCTAGCTACAGGCCGATTTCTATCCTTCCACCCACTGCCAATGTCTTTGGCCACATCATTCATAAATCTCTTCTACAACATGTGCTTTTTCATGTTCCTGCGTGTTAACATGGTTTCATTCCCCGACGTTCCGTTGTGAGCAATCTTGTATCTCTCACCACTCATGCTCATGATGCTCTTGGCCACTGCCAGCAACTTGACGTCGTCTACTTTGATATGCAAAAGGCTTTCGACTCTGTCAATCATGAGTTACTAATTAAAAAATTGCGTGCGTATGGGATTGTTGATGGACTCCTTCGGATAATGCGCTCTTTCCTGTTGGATCGACAGTTTCTTGTATCTATACGACATCATTCATCATTGCCCTATAGGCTTAACTGTGGTGTTTCACAGGGTTCTGTCCTAGGGCCTTTATTATTTGTTATCTTCACTGCTGACCTTCCCGAGGTGATTAGAAACTCCCATATATTGATGTATACAGATGTGAAACTTTTTGTTAACATTTTAATTGTCTTAATGCTCACCTGCTTCAGCAGGAAATTTATAGTATAATGCAACCAAATGTGACAAAAAAGACCAATTTTATCGAGTTATCCTAGTCTGTTTGTGGAAATGTGCAAGTTGCCAAGCTCTGTGTCCGTGATCTTGGCGTAATCGTTGACAGCACACTTTCCTATAATTCCCGTGTTGACTGTTCGTCTGAAGGCTTACAGAGCTCTTGGTACCATTGTGCGCAATGGAGCCGATTTTCGGTGCCCTTCTACATTTGTTCGGCTCTATCGGAGTCTAGTTTTACCCATTTTGTCCTACTGTTCTGTTTTATAGAATGGGGGTTCAAATATGCAGTCTTGTAAACTGGATAGGGTGCAAAATGTTCTTTTCCGGTTTCTGAAGCGGAAATTCCCGAATTTTGATATACCTTCAGATCTGTGTGCACTCTCAGACATTAGAATGAAGATTGATTTTGCCTTTCTTAAGAATGTTTTAGTAGGGAAGATGGATGCTCCGAACTTTCTCGAGTCCATTTTCATCCGAGTACTGTCTCATACTACGAGGAAGCCCGTGTTGAAGCTTTAGCCTCCTATTAAACTCAGAGAAGAATTTCGTCGGGATACAATGTTCAGAATTCAAAAACTATACAATGAGAATTCTGATGTCATTAATTTATTTAATTAATTTTCCTCATGTTACTATCCTGCCTTTGTAATTATGCTTGTGTTTATTGTTTATCTTGTAACTCTCATTCTATTTGCCTGATAGTGTAGTTCCGTGTTGGCTTGAATTAGCTGTGTGAACATAGTACATGAACTGAATTGAATTGAATTGAATTATCATTATTATTCAATTTTTATCTTTGTAATAATTATTATATTTCTGTTAATCTGTATAAATAAAATTGTGTTTTTCTGTTTTTTTATTGTTCTTTTTTTTTTAATTACGTTACTTCTCTATTACTTGTATCTTAAATAACCCCATTTTGGGCCTTTGGCCTGTTACAACATAGCGGCTTGGCAACATAGCGGCTTGGCCTTCCAGTTTATTTGGTGGGTTATTCCCTGTTGTTGTTACCTATTATTAATATTTATCTTTTACCCCGCATATTGATAACATCATAAGAGATGTCTCCCTTAGAATTGGCCTCTTGAAAAGGCTTACCGCATTTTTCAAAAGTACATTAACTATCATAAAGTTATTTATTTCTATTGTAGTTCCTAAAGTTACTTATGGTGTGTTAATTTGGTTTAATCATCAAACTCAAAACTTCTTACTCCTACAAAAGAAATTTCTTGCATTTTTAAATTTTCTCTCAAAAAATATAACAAGCATGATCTCAATATGGAATTTATAAATGTGTTTTACTCTTTCCAATATCATTGGTAATATTTTTCTTAATGTCCTTAAGAGGATTGTTTCTGGGGCTGTTTGGATGCCCGAGGTTCTGTCATCTATCGGGCTGTCAGTTCCTAGAAAAAGTCGTCATAAGTATCTTACTTTAATAGCTCCTAGTACGAGGACAAATATTGGTGAGATTACTCCTTCGTATAAACTTGTTACTTTGTATAAAAGAATCCTTTCTCATAAAGATGTAGACATTTTTAATGACCCAACCAATTCTATTTTTAAGATTTTAAATATCTGATTTTGGTTTATCTGTTCCGAAATGTAATCTTTACTTTTGATTTCTTCCCCTGCTTGGGTTTTATCACCTGTAGGAGCAGTTTGTATTTGCTTGTACATTCTGATCTGAATAAATTAAATTAAATTTTAATTATTATTATTATTATTATTATTATTGTTATTGTTACGTTGGGTACTAAGATTTCTGCATCTAGAATTGTCCATCCGAACGGCATCCCTGATTATATATTTAAGGGTTACCTCTCAGCAATTGTACAACCTCTATGGATTTTATTTAATGTTTCTTTGACCACAGGTGTATATCCCAGAGCTTGGAAACTTGTTAATATAATTCCTGTACCTAAGTCTATCACGCCGCAATAACCTAACGATTTCAGGCCGATCACAATTCTTCCCTTCCCTGCTAAAATCTTGGAAACGTATGTTGCGAATTATCTTGCTTCATTTATTGACCCTTCGCTTCCTGATGAGCAACATGGGTTTCGGAAGGGTAGATCTACCTCTACGAACTTGGCTTATTTACTGAATTATTTGACTTCTTATATTGATCAGTGCAATCAAGTTGATGTTGTGTATCTTGATTTTAGCAAAGCCTTTGATAGCATCAACATTCGTCTTTTATTAGATAAGCTCAATGAAGTTGGTCTCTCTAACAACCTAGAAAAATAGTTTGCCTCACTCCTTACCAAGCGGAGTTTCATAATTAAGAATATGGAAGGTGTACATGCAATCGGGAGAATCCGTAGTGGAGTCCCCCAGGGGTCTCCCCTAGGTCCCATATTGTTTAATCTTTTTACCGCTGATATTGTTGCGCAAATCAAAGATACTCAAATCAAGGCTCTTCTGTACGCGGATGATTTAAAATTATATTCTGTTGTCCGGAGCTGGGAGGACTGCTATAGGATGTCCGTGGCATTGAATAATATTGCTCTTTGGGCCGAGCGGAATGGGCTATCTTTGAATGTTACTAAAACTTTCTGTATATCTTAGTCTAGGAAAGTTGTTAATTATTTGTATGATTATACATTGAATAATTCTAAAATCCATCGCCGCTTTTTGATAAAGGATTTGGGAGTGATTTTCAACTCCAAATTAACCTTTACCAATCATCTGGAAAATGTATTGGTCGAGATCAGTAGGCGTTTGGGTGTTATTAAACAGCTAGCCAATTTCTTTACCAAACCCAAGACGTTTCTCATTCTTTATAAGTCAATTGTTCTTTCTAAAATTTTATATGCCCCATGGATCTGGTATTCTAACAACACTCAATTATTCTGTCATTTACAAACTAAATTACTTAATTTTAACACTTTTCTTACTCGTATTAGTCGAATTCCCGGTAAAGCCTCCCTGGCTCCCCAATTTAATCTGCAGCTTGTTCTGAGCAAGGTGTTTTTTAATATTATGATCAAGATTATAAATGGAAGAATTTTCTCCCCGCAAACTCTGAATTTAATAGGGTTCCGCCCTTTGAGCTGTTTAAGAACGCACCAGTTATTAGTGTTCCTGGGCAAAACAAGTACTAATGTAATGCATCTTGATGCGGCTTTTAAATTAATCGATTCCTATAACAAGAATTATCCTTTATTGGATATTTTTAATAGTAAATGTTGTCTTTTGTTTAAAGCTTAACGACAGTTTTATTGATTTTTCCTTATTTGTTATACTTAACTTCGTAGTTCTCTGTCCCTATTTTTTGTCAATTTTTTAAGTGTATTTTCATTAACCCCGTTTTGGGCCTTCGCCTGTTGGGGGACAACACTGGGTCCGGACCTCCAGTTTATCTGAAGGTCTTTTTCCCAGTTGCTGTTACATTATTATTATTAATTATTATTATTATTTATGCCAGATGGTTTGTTTGTTTTTAGTATTTATTTGCGTAAAATGACGGCCGTTTATGGGAATAAAATCATAATCATACATTTAGGTTATTTACTCATTTGGTAGTAAATATATGAAATTATACGATTAAGAAATGAGTAAAGAGCGTTTTAATTGGTAATCTTACAAACATGGAAACACTGAATTCTTTTGTGTGATTTTAAAGGACCGTCACTTTACGCAAATAAAATCATACCAGACCCACTCAACTTTTTTTTTTGCAATTTAGTAATATTTTTTAATATATCAAATGTTTAAATCAGTTATTAATTAGTAATAATTTTGTAAATTCTTATACTAAGCGTTTCAATAACAATAATTGATTATTGTTAAATATTTACGAATTATAAATAAATTTTATTAATTTCTAATAGTAATTAATAACTTCAGAGTAAAATGCTGCGAAATTATGGGTCAACAGTGGCGTCTTTAAGTGATGCTTCACTGCAGGGCTGATACGAAACAGTTGCTATGAATGAATTGTTCATTTGGGTGTCTCTGAGGGTTGCTTCTCTGCAGTGCACGCAGTGCTCGCTGTTACTAAAAGTCAACTTTGCCATTTTGCTCATAAAGGTCAACAGTTTTCACCTGTTTTTACAAAATTGTATTAAGAAAAAACAGGGAATTTTACAAAATCAGGAAAAAAATGTGAAATTGGATTGATAATTGTGTCAATAATCTATATACAGGGTGGTCCATAAGTCTGTCCCCCCTTTTATTTTTTGAACCGAAGCAGATATGTTAATTTTGATGAATCTAATGAATAGGAAGTTGTGGGTGGCCTATCCCATGGTGCACTTTTCATCTTCCCAAATATGCAAATTAGGACACATTCAAAATTTATCTCAAAAACCTTATGGGATAGAGAAAAAAACCCAATTGCAAACTTGTTCAGCATAAAAAAACAAACAAAACAAAAAAAAAAATCATCCAAATCGGACCAACCAATCACCCACAATCAGAAGATCATGTTGACCATTTCCGGAACATTGTAGCTTGCCATCCTGGAATTGTTCTGTCTTCTGTGTGCTGAAACATGCCTTTTATTTGCTTTTCCGCATGAAAGTGAATGCGAGTATGGTAATTTATGTTAATTTTTTGATTTGCATGCTTTACATGGCGGAAATATCAACATTCAGTTTTCCTTGTGCAGTGTGATGATTAAACCAAATTAACACCGTCAAACAGTCACCGTGTGATTGTGGGTGATTGGTTGGTCTGATTTGGATGATTTTTTTTTTGTTTTGTTTGTTTTTTTATGCTGAACAAGTTTGCAATTGGGTTTTTTTCTCTATCCCTTACGGTTTTTGAGATAAATCTTGAATGTGTCCTAATTTGCATATTTGGGATGATGAAAAGTGCACCATGGGATAGGCCACCCACAACTTCCTATTCATTGGATTCATCAAAATTGACATATCTGCTTCGGTTCAAAAAATGACTTATGGACCACCCTGTATATAAAATAACATGTCCTGACTGATTCATCATCGTCGAACTGAAACCGCTGAAGCTATTAATAAGAAATTTAGTCTGTAGTTTTATTTTATAATGTTGAGAGACTCACTAAGAAAGGATTTTACGAAATTCAATAGCAGTATGATTAAAGATCGCTGAACGATAAAAGCAAACATACTACTGGAAGGCTCTGGTGAAAAATAATATTCAGTTCGAGGAAGAAAAAAATATAATACGACTTATATTTTCACACGGGTTCTGCTAGTATTTTATAAAGATAGATTTATTTTACTGCCGATGGTGAGGGAAAATTACGTGAACAACAGGGAAATGTCAGGGAATTTACAAAATCGTTTTGCTAGACATTCTGATAACACAGTATTTAATAATAATGCTGACAGTCTTTGTTAACAATAATACTATCGCAATATTTAATAGTAATACTGACAATTGTGTATAATTTGTTTCTTCTCGGTTCACTCTTTCTATGTTTTTTCTATGCTATCGCGTGTCGCGATCCTCCTTGGGAATTACTTTTTTCTCTTCCTAGGGCGGTGACACTTCTATCCGTGATCGACAATAATGTAAGGATTTTTCGGTCCAGACAATAAATTTTAAGGTATATTTTAGCTCTTTAGTACGAAATTTGGTTTCCTCACATAACTTTAATATTTGTTCAAGTTTATGAATTTATTTTATTGAAAGTTTAAGCCCATAAATATTTTTGTGAAATTCTAATTTTACCGAGGCCGACGAAAAAACACTCGTCGGCCTTAATATACACGCTTATAGATATGTTCTATCGGTAATTTTCCGTAAAATACATATTGCAGTATTATTTTTGACCCGTTCTGCTTTCAAATTTTAATTATTTCAGAAAAAATAATAGCGATCCAAACAAAATTTTCAGCAATGGCGGCCTAGATGACTTTAGATAGGCAGCGATGTCAAGTATCGAAAAAATTTTGTTCTTAATGTTAAGAAGCATTCAAATTAATATAAAAGACTAAATTTTTATATATAAATGCTAAATTTAAAATATATACTTATATAAATGCAATTAACATCAAAAGTATGCAAATTTTAACACCACCTCCATGCAACAAAATATCTATATACCGAAATGATTTTGCCGGTCCGTTGAGTTTCGCTATACGGAGGTTCTACTGTATAGAAGTTTGTCAGCCCCAAGTTCTTTTTACACCCCCCCCCCCCCCCCTCCATCCCAACATGTTCTTCTCCAGGTTTTATTATCAGCCTATTATACGCATCGTCCTAATACGCAGTAATGATTTTTTTAACTTTTTTTTAGTCATATTATACCCCAAAAATTACGGTAATTTTTTACAGTTATTTTTTAGATAAATTAATAACAATTTTAAAAGTTAAATAAATGTCAATTTGATTTTTGAAAATACACTGCTTTGCAATGAAATTGCCCCACCCACAAGGAGTTATCCGAATGAGCCAAAAGTAGGTATACAGCAAGAGATATATCTGAACACACCTTTATTACGTTATGGATCTAAGACGTGCACTCGTTTGTACAGGGTGTCCCAACGGAAAGCGGCATCAGTAGGTTGTGGCACCACCTCTAGCAGCGATGCATTGTTCCAGCCGCAGGTGTAGGTGATCATACAGGTGGCGAATGTCATCTTGGGGTATGTCTGCCCAGGCCTGGTGAACCTGCTGTGTCAGTTCATGGAGATTGCGGGGTGATCGTAAACGATGTCCCACCATGTCCCACACGTGCTCAATTGGCGATAGTTCTGGGTACCTCGCGGGCCATGGCAGGCAGTTGACATCATGTAGACATGCCATGCTCATGTTTCTGTGTGGTCTGGCGTTATCCTGCTGAAAGACTGCGCCGGGTATGGTGTGCAGAAAGGGCAGTAATACGGGCTGCAGAATCTTTGACATATCATGCTGCTGTCAGGGTGCCTTGGATGGTGGCTAAAGGCGTTCTGATATCGTAGCCAATGGCACCCCAGACCATGATCCCGGGTGTTCATCCACGATGGCGATATTGGATGCATTGTTCATGGCACTTTCCAGTGGTCTGCACCACACCCGTCCGCATCTGTCGTTGGTGTCCAAACCAACGCGGGATTCGTCGCTGAAGTCCACTGGGTGCCATTCCATTCTCCAGCCCAATAGTTCACGACGCCATTGCAGTCGTATCGCGTGATGCTCAGATGTCAAAGGAAGACACAATAATGGATGCCTGGCAAACATTGCCGTGGCATGTAACCGGCATGCTATTGTCGCTATTGAGACACGAGCCATGCTGGGAATAGTGATGATGTCGCGCAGTTGCCGCAGGGTGATGGTTCTGTCCGCTGTTCGCAGTATCCGCTTATCGGTACGAGCTGACGTGCTTTTCCGGCCCCAGAGCCTGGTCCTCTGACATGTGTGCCTTCCTCTCGCCATTGCCTCCAACATCAGCCTACCGTTCGTGTGTCCCATGACACATGGACAGCAATCCGTCTGGTTGACCATCCAGCCTCAGAGAGGCCGATAATCTGACCTCGTTCAAAGTCGATTAATTGCGTGAACGGCTGTCGTTGTCACGGCATTGAGATCTTTGTATGGATTATGGCAGTTGCTACCTCCCTACTGCATGGAATATCTCGCACAGGTGTCAACTAGCAGTGCACCCAAAATAGTCATGTCCCGTGAGCATGCATCTAATCGTTTACTAGTCGGAGGTAGATGACCCCCCCCCCCCCCACTAAATATGGATAAGGTCGGATAACTCCTTGTTGGTGGGGCAGTTTCATTGCAAAGCAGTGTAGTTTAAAATTGTTGTTTGTTGCAAATTTGCACCTGAATTTAATTCCTTTGCAAATTTTATCTGGGGGATTTTTCATAGAGTATAAATGTTTTTGCAGTGTATTTAAAGAGTTTTTAATGTCCGACGATGTTGTTATTGTGCTGTACCAGGTTAGCTGGTAGTTACGTGTGTCTGGCGGAGGGGGTGGGTATATGGAAAGTAAAAAGTTCTTACCTGTGTTTTGAGAATTTTGATTTATGTAGGTTATTGTCATGTAGTAAGAGGTGTCAAGTTCGATTGGAGCAATTGTCTTGTGGTGTATTGGGTCGTATTGAAACGCGGTGATTCAGGTCGTAAACGGGATTTCTGTGAGTGAATAAAGTGCTAGTAAAGATTGTTTTGCATATTTGTTTGTTGTTTGTGCGTATCCGTATTATTGTAGCTGTTGGTTTGTTTATATTGTTGCGAGAAGTGTGAGTGTTTCGTGTGTGCGCTCTGTTGATGGCTGTAATTGTTAGCGTTGATTTCCTAGAAGATCAACGCAGCCTCCAATAGAGCATTGCTGTTGTGAATTTCGGAGAATAAGTGGTTGTGTGTGAATTTTGTTTGTTGTGCGTGTTTTGGAGTTTTTGTCTTTTTCATTTTTTAGGCTTCCAAAGTCGGCTTCTGAGCGATGTAGACGTATGTATGAAGTGGGAGAAACATCCATTTTTCAAACACAATGTTCAGAAGTTCGGGCTGCAACCAACGTTACTTATTAATTGAATTAATTATAAAAATTGTACAGTTAGTACGCTTGAAGTTTTATCGGTATGTGAATTTTTGAGATAAATAAGTTGTCAAGTTCAATTGCGAGGGCTGGCAGAGCGATCGTAGACTAGGCAGAAATGGAAACGCAACGATGCCCGATGCCACTGTTATGGGAAGGTGATGACTTCGCCTGATGTGTTAAAATGATTGGTTAAATAATTGAAAATTTTATATTAATCACTGTTGATGGCTTCATAAAAACCGTATTTTGTTTTAAAAATGCTTCCTAAAATTGACAGTTTATTACAAGAAAATTACAAAATTGGGGTCGGGATTTCAGAATTATTTCGGAAAAGCCGAGTTCGTATAATCGAGGTTCTACTGTATATACTGCCAAATATGGAAAGTATATTGTATTTGACGTTGAAGGTCCTGCATGATTTGGTAAAAGTGCATGTTCTCTTAATTTTATGCTTGCAGAGCTTCTAGCTATAAGCTTACCTCATCATCATCATCATGTTTTATTTACTTCAAAGGAAAGCAAATAGATTAACAAAGATATAAACTTGTACAGGAATACAATAATAACAATAATAAAGTACAGAAGATTACAATAATATAATATACGTGAATAAATGGAAAGTCATTAGAAGATTACAATGTCTGAATGAAATCTCCGTAGTTCTCGGTCCTGGGCGAGCTCTGGGATCTCTTCAATGGGCAATTTACTTGTAGAGTTGGTTAGTAAATTGCTTATGTGACCTTGAACCTATATCACCTCCGCACGGTAGGGCAGGGAGGGTGAGACTCATTTAGGGCAATGGAAAACGAATGCAATAGTCTGTGTGATTGGAATAACTGGGTGTTTAATGCTAAATCACAGAATTTTACAAGCTAAAATAAATATATGAATATTACTACCGTTTAAATAAAACAGATATCAGGGGCCCCCTAAAACGTACAGCATAGAAAAATAGCAAAAAAAGTAAGTATTTCACAGAATAATGAAAAAACATTCATATTAAAACAATTACAATAAAGTAATAAGCTTTCTAAAACCAGGCGTCTTGTCTGCACAAGCATCCTCGAACATCTATGTAAACGCAGCAATGCCAGCCCGTCCCTGCGCAACTTAAACGCACAACGGCTGTCAAGGCGTCTAGGGATCGGTAGTACAGGGTAGCCTCGAGAACGCGCCGTGCACCCCTTTTTAAGAACAGCCCGCAAGCCTTTAGCAATTATCTTTCAGCGACCACGGATTCGGGGATGGGAGGGGTGCTGTAACCCCATTACAATAGCTAAAATACCAGCGCCCTGCGCTCCGACAAACAATAGCGCACTACCTGATCTCTACTTCCCAGTCCACATCGACTGAAAGGGACTTATGATGTCAGCTGCACACATGGGCAAATTCCACACACACTACAACTGAGCAACAATCCACTCACACTTATCGGACAACTTGTGCAAGTTTAGCTTTGCATACAAATAAACAGCCAAGTGACTGCTGCCACCTACAAAAACTCTTGGTTGTTATCACCATTAAACTGCGATTGACTTAAATTACAGTTCAAGTTCGATCAACATTAAGCTAATGGGCAACCACGATGAACGTTATGAACAAGAACTCATCAAGGGGTTGAAACGGAGCCGAAAGCCTCCTCTTACTCTTGGGCGGGCACTGGCTCGCATCAGGAGAACGGTGATATCCCTGTTCGAACACAAAACCAGGCTACTGTCGACCGGGGGGAAAACAAAATTGAAGACAAATCCCACAGGTTCCAACCTTAAAGCAAGGAACAAACAAATTGGAAAGTTTTCACCAGTTCACAGCAGGCAAGATGTTTTCTAAACTTACAAGGGAATCCCTCGAACATGTATGTCACAGGTTTCCACCAAATTGAAATATGTTACCCATCTGAAGCTACTATAGATGCTTGCAAAATAAGAGGGTGCAAAATTGTGTTTCTTTCAGAATAAACCATGAAAACGAAAAAATTTCATCATACATAGCCATACAATGACTCCATTGTTAAAGCGGTTAGGCTATGTGGGGTTCCCTTGTTAGTCGAATAATCGCAATGGAAGAACAAAAGGGCATCGAAGCTTCCAGGCCCCCATAAGCGCGTTCCAACGTTCAATGCGTAGTGCTCATGTTTTGCGCACACAAAAAAATATAATAAACAAAACTGCAATTAAAAAATAGTAACTATTTGTTGCTAACGAAGTCGCAGAACCTTCATGGGTTTTCAGCACAATAAACAGGTTATCATTAAGGTTGGAATAACATCACCATAAGTGATGTTGAACAAATTCCACATTCCTTCCGAATGTCTGCTCCGCAACTCGCTTCACTGCCGAACGTGCCATAACAACGAAGAGACAGCCGCTCTTCTAAAGTTTTTAGAAACTCTCCGCTACAACGAAGCTCCTGACCACAGCCATAAAAATCATTGTTGTAACATCGGGAGATCACTCACACATTTTCAACAAACAAGTCAAGTATTTTAGCGCTCTTAACTAGCAACAATAATCATAAAAAATATTAAAAACACAACAAGATAAGTAACAGATAAATATTTGATGTAAGAAGAGACATGTCACCTTACAGCAAATAACCGGATTATCGATAAACTAAGTAACTCTTAAGACAACAAACATTCCATACTAAATGAACACACGTGAGGTACTCATAAAAACAGCACCCCCCCCCCCGCCCCCCCTCAGACACATTGACCTATAGTCACACTTTATCATGTGACCACAGCAAGCAGTTGAAAAATGGCCGACATGGATGTTTCGTTTCGTCAACATTTTAAAGATGGAAACACAAGCATTCAAGATCACATGTGTAGCGGGCGCCCTCGAACTGCCTCTACTGAGTGCAACATGACACGCATTGATGACATCCTTAAAAAAGACAGACGTGTCACTGTCAGTGAAATTATAGCAAGACTGTCAATAGGATACAGTGCAGTGCAGGAAATGATTCGTGAGTTAGGCTATCCAAAAGTTTGTGCCTGCTGGGTCCCCTGGTTACTCACTGAAGATCACAAAATTCAAAGACAAACCATCACTCAGAACCTTCTTCAGAGACATGTAAATGAAGGAGATGATTTTTTGATGCGTATTATTATGGGGGATGAAAGCTGTTTCCACCATTACGAGCCATAAACGAAACGACAAAGCATGGAATGGCACCACTTGAATTCGGTGGCAAAAAAAAAAAAAAGCAAAGACAGTGACGTCTGCTGGGAAAGTTAAAGGTACCATCTTCTGGGATGCAGAGGGTATCATTCTGATTGAATTTCTTGAATCTGGGCAAACCATAAATGTACACCCCCACATTCAAAACTTTGGATGGGAAGCTCTGCCGCATCCTCCCTTCAGTCCAGACTTGGCATCCTCTGACTAACATCTTTTTGGTTTTATAAAGGGGCATATGAGAGGCCAGCAATAGACGAGGACGTGAACAGAGCAGTGCGTCAGTGCCTTCGCCGAGCAGGAACAGACTTCTATCGTCAAGGGATTTTCAAACTTCCACAACGGTGTGGAAAAATGTGTTCAAAGAAATGGAGATTATGAGATTATGTTGAGAAATAGACAAAAGTTTATAGTTTGGAATGATGTATTCTGTGTGTTGCAACATTAACCTTCTTTTTTTTTATATATATATATATATAAATGTTGCTCAGTACTTTCAGTGTGCCCCTCGTATATAAACAAGCTTTTTTTCAAAAATTATTTTTTTTGTTGCCGAAATAAGGGTTAAGTTGGTTATTTATCTTGAATACCTAAATGGCAGGCAGTGGACTTCTAGCAGCAACCTCCAATCTGTGATTTTGCCAGCAAAAACTAAATTGGTGAAGAAAATGTGACACTATTTAATGAAGCTTAAACTCTTTTTAACATTTTCTTCTTCATAAGCTGGTAATTACTTAAAAATCTGCACTACAACTGGAGCTCACCAATGAAGTAGATGTGAATTTCTTTAATTGAAGAGAGCTTAGGTATTTTATCATTAAAAATTAATACAAAATGATCAGAAATGCAAACATTTCTACAACTTTGTGCAGTTGTCCAGCGTTGTCAATCACCTTATGTTCCTGGTGCTTGGATTTTCCTATCAAAGGTTTCTGGAGATATTGGAAGCAAATTTCTGTATTCTGACAGTCCATTATGTCCTTTTTGATGCCTTGACAGTTTCAACACAGGGTGTTTCATCAGATGACCCTGTACAAGAGAGGATTCATTAATGGTCTTTCTTGGACTGGTTTGTCACATCATGTGGCCACTAAAATGGAGTGTGACATCAGCACTGTTTCAAGGTGGATTCAGTGGTGATGCAAAGAACAAGCAAAACATCCCCATGCACATTCAGGACATCCAAGGATAATGGATGTTAGGGAGGATTGTGCATTGCACATACAGCAAGTGCTACTCCTCATGCCATATCTTCACATATCCCGAGATACATGCAGAGTTCTTTTCATAGATCCATGTCCAATAGCACAATTCTTTGTCTTAGCATGCAGTTGGTCTTCATGCTTGACATCCAAGACGACGATGACTCTACTGGTGCCATGCCAGACACCATTGGGAAGCTGAATGGGAAGAATTATAGTCGAGTATACGTGTAACAACGTGTGAGTGGAGAGCTTCAAGATGCATGTTTAACTCAACGCAGTAGAGGGAATTCACTTGGTGTTTTGGTGTGGGCGTTATATTATACGACTCTTGGATTGCTCTAGTGTTCATAGTGGGCAGTCCAATTGGTCAATGATATGCAGATGAGGTGCTTAGGCTTATCGTCATTTCCCTTCATGGCTACATTCAAGGTGGACTGTTCCAGCAGGACAAAGCATGACCTTACCAACCAGTGCTATGGCTGTTCTACAGACTGTAGATATTTTGACTTGGCCAGCCAAATCACTGGATTGTCTCTAATCAACACTGTGTGGGACCACGTCAGGAGACAGATCTGATCTGCTTTCACAGTCACCAAGAGATGTTGCCACCTTATGCCAGTGGGTTGAATCAGCATGGTTGGCTATACTAGAGGACTTCATCCACACACTGTATGACCGTATGCTCCATCGGACATGGCTTTGTGACGTACATGGAGGCTAAGCAGGGTATTGATGTTAGCATCCATGGTGCTTATTGTGAGTACTGGGTACTGCACTCACAAGCAAATAAAATAGGTTATTTTACGTAACATGCACATTTCCTTCCTATGCATATCCTACAATTTGTATCTTTTTCTAGGGATTGCATTACTTTTGGTAGTGTGTGTATTTCTCATTGCCACTGCAATCATTCATCATTCATTCTATAGAGATGTTAAGTCCTCTTATAAAGTGGAAGATTTTGTTGACAAAAATTATGTAAAAAAAGAACATAAACCATAAGAAAATTTATTTTTGCTGAGATTTTAATTTTGTTTATACAGTATAGGCTCCATGCAGATGTAATTGATGGTGCGCCAAGTGGCAGAATTGCGCACTTTTTATAGGATAATTGTCTTAAATTGCATTGAATTAAACGTGAACAAAATTTTAATAACAACTGTGGAAGGTTACTAAAAAGTAGAAATTAATAATACTAAAAGTAGACATGCTGAAGAAGGTAGCGTAGCTACTGAAATATGCATACATGTATCATGCATATAAATAAATTAATATTTTGGATTTGCAGTGTATTATTAATTTCTATTTTTAGATTAAATTATTAAATTAAATTAAAATTAAACTGAAAATGGGTCTTTGGAGGTTTTTTCATGCCATGCATCGGATATTAATAATTAAATAGAGAAAAATAGTAAAAAAAATTCCACGGCCGGAACTTGAACCATAAACTCAATAGCTCAATAGCACAGATTACATATAAAACTGTAATCTGGTGATAAAATTGTGCACCTTTTGTAGGTAAAATTCAGTGGCGCCCTCTCGCAAGTGCATGGAGCCTATAACCCCATTAATACATGTTTCAAGGGACCGAGCAAAAACTGTGTTATCCAGGATTACGTAATTACCGGGATTGAAAAATTGTTTGTCCATTCACTGAGAAACTCAAAAGTGTCTTGTTTTTATTTATTTTATGTATTTATTTCTGGAAAAAACTCTTGTTATTTGAGCCTGTTTACAAGATTGTATATAATTATTAGAAAGTACATTCTTTAAAGTACAATGCCAGTTTTAAAAGATCAGGTGGAACATTATCACTGTACAGAAAGCACGACCGAATCTCGTCTAAAATCGACAACATACATGTACGTCTATTTGAAGGCACAGACTGTTCGATAACGTCTCCGCCTTCTTCATCATTATCTTCCTCTTGATTTTTCATATGACATTGCTGGACTATTTCCTCCTCATTTAATACAGCCTCAGTGACAACATCCTTGTCGATCCACACATAGTCGTCAAAAGTCAACCCCCACAGCTGCTCTCTATAAGCCTGTTGACCCCGAAGGATCTCCCACTCTGCCAGCCCATCTGAACCAGGCTGTTCCGATTTCTCTATGTTATCCATACACTATAAATAAATTACAGATTACAAATTGAATTTATAATGAGTAAATAAAATAATTAAACCCTGTAAAATGAAAAAACCTGCCTTATTAAATCATGCCTTCTTGAAACAGTTTGCGATGACGTTTGGCTGGACCATGCACCAGGCTTCATCTGGATTCACGACGGCATCTAATACTGTCCACTTTTTAAGTTCTGCTTTGTCTTCCGTTGCTCTTGTTTTGTACCATATTTTTTCAGAATCTACATTTCACGCAACGTATAATTCCCTGATCCAATGGCTGCAAATGCGATGTTACATTTGCTGGCAAAAATTTAACTTCGAGATTTGTAAGCTTCAGATTTTGCAAACACATTGCAAATAATTTAAGATTCCTAGAATGAATTTCTTAATTTTTTTGAGCCAAAAATTACGTATTATCTGGGATCAGTGGAAAAAAAAAATACATATTTACAGGTCGAATTTACATAGAAATTGCTTTCAATGGGAAGGGACCAAAGGAATATCATGTATTAAGCGGTCACGTATTAACGGGGTTATACTGTATATTACCAGGTAACCACAAAAGTTCTTGCCGTTTTAAATTCCGGAAAAGAAAATGATGAACACACAAGATTAAATAGAGTATAAAAAAACTGACTTTGATGAAACTTTCACTATCGTCTAGCTATAACCAGTCCATATCTTGAAAACTACTGAACCAATTTTGATAAAACTTGGACTGTTCCCTAAGTTGAAAGATACTTAATCCAATAAAAAAAGAATTATTGCAATTCGATTTCTAGTTTTTGAGAAATACGTGGACAAACATACATACATTCCAAAATAGTACCTACATAAGAATCGAATTGATAACCTCCTTTTTTTTTGAGGTCGGTTAAAAAAAGCAGCGTATCACTAGTCCTCAAATTAATCCCCATTCGCATCTAGCACCTTCTGCCTACGTGTCTCCAGTTGATCAATCCCCTGGCTGTAAAACTTGCCGGTCTTGGACTCGAAGAAGTCCATGAGCACCTTTCGCAGGTCGTATCATTGGTGTAGGATCATCCACGAAAATGGTTGTCCAGAGAATGGAAAAGGTAATAATCCGTTGGAGCAAGATCTGGTGAGTAACGTGGATGACACAAAGTTTCCCAGCCAAGCCGCTCTATGGTTCCCTGGCCACCTGTGCCACATGTGGCCGTGCATTGTCATTGTGCCCTGAGGCATGGGTGAGGGGGGGACTGAAGGTACCCCCAACAACGAAGATACTCACCCACACGTGTCAGGAGCAGGTTTTCTAATGACTCGCGAGGGGAGGTGGTCAACTAGACAAAGAATAGGCGTGTGGTGAAAACGTAACATCAATTTTAATTTGCATGTCAAAATAAGTTAATTACAATAAAATAATCGGGGCCCCAAAAAAAAATAATTAATCATTATACTTGTGAACAACTTGTAAACTTTAACTATACCAACTATTCTGCAATCATACATCAAGTGCTATCAACTCTGCTCTAATCCAATAAGATTCTGGGCACCAATGCATGAATTCGTTGCATGGCTAATACACAAACTAGTATTCCAATTGCGCTGCGTCGCACTACGGCACACTTTGCAAGTTACACCTTTAGGTACAGGGCAGCATGGAAGGTGCCACACTCCCCTTTTACTAAATCTTTCCCTGTTTAGAAACTTATCAATTCTATGTTCCTTAAACAATGGGAGGGGAGGAGAGCAGTAACCCCTTTTTAACAGCCTACACACACCAACATATGCTTCCTGCTCCCCGCTTAAGCGGACTTTGCTTTGTATGCATTCCCATCAAAACTACAGCTATTTACGCCCATGCTCCTCTGTGATACTTTTCATGCATTGACAACTAATTACCATAATCTAATACATATTATTGATATGTAGTTCAGGTTATTTAAACTGGAACAAAAACTGTCCAGTTGGTTACACATTGACCAACAACTCATGTGAACCATAAAGCAGTTCCTTTTTCTTAACGGTAACAGTAATAATGCATGTCATGTGACTTTTAATCGTCCTGGATGGTGAGAGGCGCAGAACGCAAACATAGTGAAATCAGGCCCTTTCTGTCAAACTCTATTTTATGTTGTCAATTAGTCAGGATAAAAAAAAATGGAGCGATCTCACCAAGCATAGATAAAATCCCTTGGCGATTTTCTCAACTTAGATGCACATTTGCTGGCACCAAAACGAGGCGCATTCCATTTTCAATATAGCAACGCTCGTAGGCGACGTGACTCAATTTTAAGCTGTCCTTTTTGCAGAAATCACACTTCGCAATTACTCGTCATGAAGAACAAACGGTTGAAGACCGCTTTTTCCATAGTGATATTTACTTTTTTAAAATAAAATCTAACATCTTCTGAGCATCGAACATAGCGTGTCCTAGATAAAAAAAACAGGGTGGTTTCCCCGCACGACACCGCACATGCTCTCTCTCATAACAACAGAGCAACGCTCTTTTTTCATTATTAGGAGCGGATTTCTAGAAAAGCTATAACAACAGCGGCCAACAACGCTCAGAATCAGCTGCAATTGCTATACCTTCTTCCATTATTAGCCTTATCAATATGATACAACAACAACCACTCATTTTCACAACACACAAAAGATCGACTACAACGCACGCACACACACACACACACACACACACACACACACACACACACACACACAAACAAACAAACAAACAAACAAAATAAATCACCTATTTATTCCAACCACCCTACTCTACAACCAAACGAACCACATATAAGCACTGAATAACACACGACTACAACCACACCACCACAGGAACACCACGATCCAAAAAAAAAAAAAAAAAAAACAAACACTGACCCAGTCCCAGCCAAGCTGCTCTATGGTTTCCCTGGCCATGCATTGTCATGAAGTAAGAGTACCCCTTTGAGATTCACCAATCCTGATTCCTTCTGCTGCAATGTCTGAACAATAGAACTAGTATTGTTCATCACACGTTCCAACTGCTGGGAGTACAGGTAGGTCCCCAGTGATGGTTTGGCCAGTTGATAGCAGCTCATAATTAACCATTAGGCATCTAGTTCACCAGACACAGAGCATGATCTTGCGTGGGTGTAGGAGTGGCTTTGAGGTGTGAGGCACAGTGTCCCGGAGTGACAACCAATGTTGCAATGCTTAGGAGTGTCATACAGGACCCACTTTTCGTCACTGGTAAGTATTCGATTAAATATGGGTGCATTACGATGTCGAGAAAGCAATGACATGAGGCTGTCACTCGTTGATTTTTGTTGGATTCCGACAATGTGTGGGATACCCATTTGCCCAACTTGTACGTCTTTCCTAGGCTGTGCAGGTGACGTCTAACCGTTTCATCAGAAACCTGATACCATCTGTCAAATTCACCACATGTTAAACTGCTGTCTTCCTCTATGGCCGTTTTCATGGCCTGGTCATTTAAGGCTTATGGTCAACCACTGCGGGGTTCATCAGAAATGGCAAATTCTCCTGATCTGAATTTCTGGAACCAATGCCTTGCAGTGCGTTCGTTCATTCACAGCATCATCTCCAAACACAAGACACATTCGGCGACTTGATGCTGCTGCTGAAGTCATAAAGCAAACAACACCTAACCATCTCCTTCGATACCTCCATTTGTTATCACTTTTGCACGAGATGTGATTGATGTGAATGCCCAATGGCCCTGTATTTATACAGGCTAACCTTCCTGCTCCCCCCCCCCCCTGATAAATTTTGGACCACACTGCACACACATTTGCATATCTTCTGTCACTTCCTTTTATGGCAACATAAAAACAGCAAGAACTTTTGTG
>JAHWFO010037430.1:2566627-2582417 GCA_023313115.1 Rhysida immarginata
CCCCCCCCCCCCCCCCCCCCAAAGATTGGCTATCACGGATGGTCACCCATCCAGTGATGAGCCGTGCCTGATGTAGCTTAACTTCACAGAAGTTGTGTTCAGTGAAAGCCCACCAGGCCGCGGCCTCCCCCATTAAATTTGTGCACTGGCATTATCATATTATGTGTCATTCTTTACAAAGGGTGATGCTAAATGGACTTTATAATTTTAAAAGCAATTAAAAATGTGTTCACATAACATACCGAATTTGTTGAGGTGTCATTTTAGAGCAAAACACGTCAAGTTTGACTTGTGGAATGCCATAGACCAAATGCAATCACCAGAAGAACTAGCATCATTGCAGTTCAAAATGCCAACTTTCACTGATGTAGAACTTTCTCATTGTGTGTTTCAAATGAAGTCAACAACTACTCTACAATCCAATGTAATTTTCATACAACATTTGGCAAGGATCCTCCAAGTAAGCCTACAATTTACTCTTGTCACCAAACATTTATTGAGACTGGTTGTATGACATACAAAATCAACATGTTGCCCATGAGTTTCTGATCCTGTTGTGGAAGAACTTGAGAGAGCTTTCTCCGTAGCCCTAAGAAATCAACATGATGTGCATTTTGTGAGATTACCACACCGTAAATGACCGTTTGGTGCACATTACGTCAATGTTTACACCTGAAGGCATACAAACTTATATGAGGCAGGCAATTATTGATGCAAATTAAGTGGCTTATCAGCAATGCTGTGTGAAAATGCTGGATCCAATTAGATAAGATGAGACATTCCTGGACAATATAGTCATTAGCAATAAGTCATTATTTCACATAAGCATCAAGTCAAGGAGAACATCAGCAACTAGGATACTGAAAATCCATGTGAAAATTTTCAGCATATTTGTTATACAAGTATATTTCAACTGAGTTTTTTGTGTCCTCAGCAATTTAAAGTGTATGGCATGCCCTTTTTCTTGGAGAAAACCATTAATGCCTGAAATAATTTTTTTTCTTTAATTTACTTAAAAACTGATATGTTTTCATGTTCAGTTATGTCTAAATGAATGAAGAAAACGCTTAAAAAATTTATATTGATTGTTTAATTATTATTCATTATTACGAGGGGTGATTGATAAATAAGGTCTCCATGGCTGTAACTTTTTTATTTGTTAACCGATTTTCAAAATTCTTTTTGTATCTTATACTCACATTTGTCCTCTATGTAATGTACTATTCACTTTTCGACATAGTCCCCATTCCTTTCCAAGCACTGCGCCAACGCCTGACTAGTTGGGTGAACCCGTCGGAGAGGAATTCTGGAGTTGTTGTCGACACCAGGATTGAATGGCAGCGTTTACCTCGCCGTCAGAACCAACTCATGTCCCTTAAGGGGCTCTTTCTTCTTTGGGAAGTGGTGAAAGTCGCAATATGTAAAGTCTTTCATTTTTGAACCCCAATTTTTCATCTTTGAACTGTAAGGCGCTGCAACGCCTCTGATGTGTGGTGACTCGTGTGCGGGCAGACGTTATCGTACTCCAGAAGAGGGTCCAAAGCTGCCATTCAATTTTAGTGTCGATAACAACTCCGGAATTCCTCTAGTCACGCGTTGGCGCAATGTGGAGACTACGTCGAAAAGTGAATAGTGCATTACATAGAGGACAAATGTGAGTATAAGATACAAAAAGAATTTTGAAAATCGGTTAACAAATAAAAAAGTTACACCCATGGAGACCTTATTTATCAATCGCCCCTCGTATATGGCGGGATCATATGACCACGCTAGGTGCTTTTGAGAACAAAAATGATGCAACCCAACCATTAATAAAAGAATGCAAAATTTATTTAAGTTTTTTTTCCTTTAAATTTTGACAAGTATTTTGAACATATATTAACATATAATAACTATAACTAATAAAAAAATAATATAAATAAAAATAAATACTGTTTTGTATGAAATAGATAAAAAAAAAAAACCCAATCAGTGCAAAAATCCTATATTGCATATCGTATTTTACGGTAATTAGGCCACAGCAATGGATAGACCGCAGTGCTGAAATTCACGGTTTTCTAAAAAAAAAAAAAAAAAGAAGCTAGTTTGGCCGCAGCATTGGAAGGCTGCACCCCCCCCCCCTCCTCCAAGAATCTATCTCCTAATTCACTTTAAAGAAATATGCTGCAATTTACAGTGTTAAGTATCATTTTGTTCTAGAAATAATAAAATATGCATACCGTACATACTTGTGTATAAGCCAACCCCTGGTTTTTGATCCCAAAAAGTGGAAGAACAGCATGATTCAAGCATAAGCCAATGGAAAAGTGGATAGAAAATTGAAGAAAAAGATGTGAAATATGCATTGATTACTGAACTGTATATTGTACAATGTGCTATAAGGTGTATTAAATTTTATACGCTCGTGCTTGGCGATAGTATCCATGGTATAGCCCATTTTCAAAAGGTTTCAATATCGAAGTTTTCGATGTTCTTGAATATTCGATGTTCCATTTTGAATTCATTATCTATTGAACAACTGTTTAGGTTAATGTATTGATATATTGCAATGAAAGAACAATTAAAAAAAGCGCTGATTTCGCTTGAAGCCCTCCCCTTCATACTTTTCCTGGTTATTATATGCACTTTCTTATACTTGATTATTATATGCCATTTTTCACAATATAGTTATGATTTTTTAACTTTTATTTTGGGATAAAGTGCAGAAAGCTAAACTTTCATCGAAAGTGTCGGCAGCCGTATCAACAATATGGGTTTTTAAAGACTTCTCATTATGCTGCAAAGAGTGGATAATTTTTATCTTAGCAGGAATTTATTTAAGCAGTGGAAGGGTTAATAAGTTATTTAGTTTTTTGTAACCCCACTTATAAGAACGCTCCACTTAAAAAAGCCCTTCGCTTATGAGAGCTTTCATTTACCCTGACTCGTGCATAAGCTGAATATGGTCTTTAGGGGTCATTAAAAAAAAAAAATTACGGCTTATAGACAAGTGTGTTTGTTAGTAATATTTGGGTACAATTATCGGGTAATTAGAATCCGTAACCAAACGAAATTCACTTGGACAAAACAACGTTTCATTGTAAAAAAATAATGGATTTTATAATTAAGTTTATTCAGAAAAATATTTAATAGATTGGCCGCAGCGTTGGTTAGGTCGCACATGCAAAAATTTTCACTTTGCATTGTGTTCGCATTGTTTTGGAGCAGTTACAAGAATCATATTACTTTCTATTGCTTGATGAAACTAAATGATTTTTATCATGTAAACATATATCATCATGTTTTCTAGTTGAAATAATACTAAATTTTGAAGTTGAAAGACTTCAGATTCTGAAGACACATTTATGGCCATTTGCAAATGACTTTCGTCAGACTGATCTATTTTGATGTCTTCAGTAAGTGTATATATTTGCAAATACCTAAGAACCTATCCCTTCTCATTGCATTTACCGTACTCCTAATTCATTACTTAGGAGATGATTCCGAACATTTGCTTGGAACTAACTTATAACCAGATAAATACAGTAAGGCAAAAAAATACGTATAATTCTTCTGGAATAATTTTGAATTTTTACCTTCCTTCTGCGTGCATCTAAACCCCTGTCACAAACTTCTGGTGGTAATTCCCCACAGCAAGATGAAAACATGACCATTTATATTAACTTTTGTTTTCATCTCTCTGTGGAGAATCATCACCAGAAGTCTGTGACGGGGATTTAGATACACACTGTATTGACGATTCTTCTATAATTAGAGTTATAATTTCTTGGCCTAAAAATTTTTCAAATATTTGGATGGGAGTAACATATGCATAATTGGAATAATCAGATTCTAGCCAAAGTACTGTCCGCTTCCCACGAAAATGCCCCTGAGTTTTTGAAAGTGCTCACTGCGCGTGCTGCAGTCGTGGGTGTGTCCACAGCACTGATAGGGAGGGAACATTAACCGCGTGCATAACAGCAGGCTCCAGCTGCTGCTTTCCCTCCATGCGTTTTCGTATCAGTGTTCCCTATCAATGCTCAGTGCTGTGGACGCATCCACGACCACAGTGCGTGCATGAGCACTTTCAACAACTCAGGGGCATTTTCATGGGAACTATAGACAGAATCTAGAAGATTCTTTTTTTTACAAGAATAATCTTTGATTGTCATGTTCTTTTTATGATATTTTTCTCTTTCATCTTATTTGACATCAATAACCACCAAATTCTTTGTTGGATTTTCATTTTGACAGTACTATGTCTGCTTCAGTTCGCAATTACCAACCATTCAAATTATGAGCAACTCACCTTCATCTAAAATTTGAAGAATCTTAATCAGAATTTTCATTAGCTTCGGTGCTTCAATAGAAAGTTTTCAACTGCTAAATCATCATTCATTTCCATTATAGCAATAGATCCTTTCAAAGTCAAATCTCTATATAAAAAGTAAAAGTAATAATTCAGATATCATATGCGCCTAGATATCATAGTAATTTTGTTATAGCAGGTTGTTGTCAAATTTTTAATTTTTTTCACTTCTTTATTATAGCTTTATCAATAAAACATTACCAGTTTATAATGTATATTATAATTTTCAAATCAAAAATTTGATAAGACTCAAGTCTATTTACTTCAGATATGAAGTTGCTACTCCTTCAACATTGCAAAAGTACTAATATTCTTTCCATGGTCCACAAAATACTGAAACTCTCAAAAAAACTCAAGAAATGGTTCTAAAAACAAAAACACAGTGCTTATATAAACAACCAATCCAAAAAGGGCATATATTTTTAAAGAATTACTAATCCTTTCTTTTTGGCCATGTCCATTCATATAAGCTGAGATGTCCAAGCACCAGTGAGCATGCAGATGACACTGTGTCTGCTGCTGTTCATTCACTCATGTCGGCTTCAGCAGGAGAGCTCCATAGGCTTGTGCAGATGACATCACTAAGCCTTATGCACTGGAGTCCCAGCTATCTAGACTGCATCGCCATTGGTTGCATCCTTCCTTACAATCCATTGATCGTTCTGCTTGGCTTAAACCTCTCACAGGATGGTATCTCCTTCAGCTGGGCTGGTCATCAGATTGTACTCGATCGTCAGGTGTCATTTCATCAGCATATTGTTGTCATTAATTGCCCATTTTGATATTCAAATATTATTTATATTTAAATTTCACTTGAGATTTGCATCTTGGGAGGACTCTTGTGCTGATCAGTTCTTGTGTAGTTGGCAGAATTGCTCCCAATTGGCTCTGCTCCAGAACATATTCCTGATCGGCCTAGCTACTAGCAGCATCTGGTGAGAAAAATTTACATCAGTGATTGCCTTCTCAGCTTGCTGTCAACTTGGACAAAGATCGTCATTCTACTGAACAAGGCAGAGCACATCGCAGTGTTAAATTTGCTGAAATTCCACAGGCAGTCGGGCACAAGGAAAAAAACCCTTCTAGCACAAGGCAGGAGCCAAAACAAACCTGAACAGAAAGATGAAATACAAAATATGAGGTCATAGGATCATCACTAGACTGTTGCTACACTGATGACCCCATCGCCCATGCTATATTCCATGCTCTAAACAAAATCTGTTTACGAGCGTCCGCCTTGGCTAGAGCAAAAATTTAAGCAAAGGGTAGGCTTAAAAAAACAAAGAGTGCTTTATAAACTAACTAGTTGCTACCTGCGGCTTCGCCCGCCCGCACCATCTGTTGAGGGGAATTACAAAGCAAAAGCAGATAATTTTAAATGAAAACTCCAGAAAGTGGGGAAGGGGGGGGGGGAGTCATAGGGGGCTGATTTTTGGCGATAGAGCAGGTCCTTTATTTATCAATAAATTTTTCAGCCTGCCCTGAAAATTTCAAGTTGCTAGCTCAAACCGTCTAGGAGGAGATAGAATTATAGATAAATAAATAAATATACGCAAGAGCTTTAGTATATAGATTAATAATGAATACCATGTGATTTATTGTCACAGTGTTAACAAAGTAGCTGCGATAAGGTTTTCTACATGTTGATAGAAGAAATAAATAATCTGTTTAAACAAAACTATCCAATCAAATCATATCTCTTGCAATGTGCTTAGTAGTTAGTATGCTGAATATCGTGCCTTAATTTTCGGGATATAATACGCACCCTTGTTGTTTGTATTTTTTTAGAAAAATCCCCAGCCCATAATATGCAATCATGTATTATACGCACTTTATGTACCTAAGATAGCGATTCAGCATTAGGAAGCGCTCCGCCATCTTTGTTCAAATGCGCAGTTCTTTATGGTCATCTGATTTTTAAAGGCTTTAGACTTTTTGTTTATTCCCATAAAATGAAGTTCTAAGTATTCAAAATAAATGATCATATAACAAAATTTATTCATTACAGTTAAACTTACATTGTATCAGAAATAAATTTATTTAAAATCCTTCAAAATCTGAATCATTTGTGTATAGTTCTTTGCTAGGCCTAATTACCGTTTCTTCTTCTTCCTAGTCTGCCATTCTCATTAGGGTGACCAGACGTCCTGCATTTCGCAGGACAGTCCTGCTATTTTATGGTTTGTCCTGCAAACTGCTTTACCTACTGAAAAACATGAGAATGTTCTTCTTTTTTTTATTTGTCCTGCATTCCGTAATGATCATCATAAAAATGTTTAAAAATAAACATTCTGGTTTAAATAAAATAGATTTATTTATTTTTTATATATACTTTAGGTAAAAGTTATCCTTTTCAATGTGTTTACATTGAATTTTTGAAAATACACCATGAAAATACGCCGCGATACCGCTTTTGCAAGGAATTTCTAAAATAGTTAATCCTGATTGCAATTGTGTCCTGCATTTATGTCCTGCATTTTTTCCTTCAAAATCTGGTCACCCTAATTCTCATGATTGAATCATCCACAGGAGGGGTAATTCCTACTTTCACAGAAGCATTTAAAATGTATTGTCTTGTACTCTCTGTCATGCAAATGAATGATTGATAGATAATTCAAACATTTTGTCTCCACATCTTTATAAAGATCAATTAGTACTAAACATCGGTAAAACTGCAGAATAGCATCCCCTAACTTCTTTGACTGGTTACATTCAGGCATTGCATTTGTTTTTGTGTCAGCTCTAGTTAATGGCAAAGTAATTTGCCTTACTTTTTGAATTTCATTATTACATAATTCACACAGAATAACAGTCACTTGTAACATATTAGAATATGTCTATATGGATATACCGTAATTTACGGTAATAATGCCGCAACGTTGGATAAGCCACTTACTATTTAAAAAAAAAACCGGTAGTTACGCCGCAGCGATAGTTAAGCCGCACCCCCCTCCCCTTTTATGATAGACATGTAAAAGTAAAACTAATTGGCTTAATTTAAGAGAAACCTTCAAAATCAGAATGAAAAACAAAAGTCAAACATTCTTCTTCATTTTCTTTATTTTCATCATTATCGTCAGCAATAGTTTTGTATGGTTAACAAGCAGCTCTGTGATGTACAATCATGACAACAAAGATTTCAGAAAACTGATACTGCTTCGATGTGATGCAGTTGCATTCTATCCTGATGAAAATCAAACGTAATTACCACATAATTAAGGTGACCAAACTATTTGAAAAATGAAAAGGAGGACACTAGTGGTAGATTTCACTCCCCGCCTCCAAATTGCATCGAAAGACCCCTTGTTGTCATCGCCGCCCCCCCCCCCCCAAAGGAGGACAAGAGGGACGAAAAACTGAAAAGGAGGACATTTAGGAAGACAATTTTCGAAGGAGGACGGTTGGTCACCTTAGCATAATACACATTACAGTACCTTAATTTTCCTGTATGTACAACGTACAGTTCATTATATATTACATTATTCACTTTTCATTTGAATTTCCCGTCGCCACTTTATAACATCAAGACAGCGTTGAAGTTGCTCTTCATGGGTTGAGAAGTTACATTCGTATTTTTTTTGGCGACAGGAAATTAAAATAAAAAGTCGTATAATATACATCACAGAACTTTAATTACCCTATATTTGCAATGAATAGTTCATTATTTATTACATTAATTCACTTTTCATTTGAATTTCCCATCGCCAAAAAAAAAATACGAATGTAACTTCCCAATGTGATAAAGTTTCTAAGGGCAACTTCAACGTTGTTTTGATGTGATAAAGTGGCATTCTGTTCATATTGAGACCAGATTCGCGATTTCATACGCACATTTACACTTTCCTGTTGTTTCTGTTGTTTCTTTTTCATTAATTTTTACTTAATAAACATCAATTGAAGCTACAGTATTGAATGTAGAAGCTATTCAGTCTAAAAGAGATAAATCAGATGAAATCGGATCGAACATAGTTGATTAGAGCCGCAATTTCATATGCACATGTACAGTTTCCTTTTCGTTTATTTTCACTTAATAAAAATGTCAATTGAAAATACAGTATTGAATGTAGAAGCTATTTTTTAATTATTGTTAATTTGGATGTACAGAGTGATGCAAATAAAAGTAGCCTTGCATGAATTGCAGAGAAACCAACTAACGCCGTAAGCAATGATTAAGCTGTCCCATTATCAGCGCTACAGGTATATACCGAGATGCGCATCATTTGAACGATTCTTAGCTGAAAAAATGGTGCTTTCAGTGCAGCAGAGAATCTTCATTGTTGAGAATTATGCAAGAAATGTTTACCAAACTTTTCACTTTATTTGCTCTAAAACTGTGCAATGGTCATAGACTGGTGCATAAAAAAACTCATAACGGTGCTTCTCTCGCTATTAACCTGCTGTGCTAATAATGGGACAGCCCAGTCATTGCTTACGGCGTTAGGTTGGTTTCTCTGCAATTCTTGCGAGGCTACTTTTATTTGCACCACCCTGTATATGTTGCTTTTGTTGTTGTATTTGTTGAGTTATGTATGGTAAGCATGCAAATCGTTTTTGTAATTTTTTATAAATGTGCATTTAAGCTTCCATATTTGTAATGTGTAAATTTCAGATATGTGCCTTTTGAGCTCCCGTATTTTTATTTTTTTATTCTGTCATGGCTGCCAAGAGAAAGATCACTGCACATGTTATCTTTTTTTTTTTAATGAAAAGCAGATAATTAATGCAATTAAAGCTCAGAATTGAGTTTGTTCATATTGAGAAGTTACATTCAGATTTTTTTTTTGACAACGGGAATTTCAAATGAAAAGTGAATTATTGATTACAAAAGAACTTCACACTTTTAAAAATTTATTACATCAAAGCTATTCAGAATATAGACACACCACATACGGATTCTTAAAGAAAAACTCTTGAAGTTTATTGTGACACAGTTAAAGATGTTGAATATGCCCCCCTGTAGTCGAATTCGTCCCAAACCCGCATTAACATGTCTCCATCAATCCCACGTATCGCTACCGTAATGCGTTCTTTCAGCTCGTCTAGGTAATCGTTCTTACAGCGGTGAATTGGTCGAGCAAACAATAACTTGGAACTTGCAAAGTGGCCACCGCAGAGTCCTGACCTCACATCTTATGATTTCTTTTTATGGGGGGGGGGGGTGTAAAGGACAAGGTCTTCATCCTAGCCCTTCCCTGTGACCTAGACGAGCTGAAAGAACGCATTACGGTAGCGCTACATGGGATTGATGGA
The DNA here is from genome assembly GCA_023313115.1 of Rhysida immarginata. NCBI lineage: Eukaryota > Metazoa > Arthropoda > Chilopoda > Scolopendromorpha > Scolopendridae > Rhysida > Rhysida immarginata. The sequence continues at coordinate 2,576,226 of JAHWFO010037430.1, forward strand.
GACATGTTAATGCGGGTTTAGGACAAATTCGACTACCGCATTGATATATGCCGTGTCATGACAGGGGGGCATATTGAACATCTTTAACTGTCTCACAATAAACTTCAAGAGTTTTTCTTTAAGAATCCATAATGTGGTGTGTCTATATTCTGAATAGCTTTGATGTAAAAAATTTTTAAAAGTCTGAAGTTCTTTTGTAATCACCCTGTATAATGAAGTGTACATTGTACAATGCTCAAAACATTTAAAGGAACACTTCTATTAAGCAGCATGCAGAAGCAACTACGAATAATATGGACAAAATCGCTGTATGTGATCATTAAAAGACTGTTTATTTAACAATAGAATGCATTATTGAAACCGCTGGTGAAGAAACATAAAGAAAAAACAGGAAACTGCAGGACCTCTGCCTAAAACAAAGTGAAATGTCCTTTGGACACTGTGAGGAGAATGCCCTGTTTCTTCCAGGGATCAGTTTTTGCACCACTCAGTAATGTGTATGCCTACCATGGGCTGCAGTAACCTCCATGCACCTTCGAGGCATGCTCCGTATCAGTCGACGGATGTGATCTTGAGGAAGCCGGTCCCGTTCCTCAGTAAGTGCCTGGATGAGCTGTTGCAGTGTTTCTGGAGCTGAAGGGCAGTGTCGAATTCGCCTGTCAAGCATGTCCCAAAGATGTTCAAGGGGATTTAGGTCTGGACTCATTGCAGGCCACCTCATGGTCTGAATGCCATGCATCCGTAGGAAGTCTTGAGTTACAGCTGCAGTGTGTGTGGACGAGCATTATCCTGCACTAGAAAGGAATCCAGGCCTCATGCCAAGTGCAGCAACAATCACATGTTCTTCCAGAATGTCACGAATGTAAACGTCAGCGGTCATTCGCCCTCGGACGACCACAAGGTCCGTTCGATGGTCTATTGAGATGCCAGCCCAAACCATAATGGAACAACAACCCATTCGGTCAGTCTCACAAACTGTTGCGTCTGTGTTTTGCTCACCACGTCGTCTCCAGACACGTAGACGGCCATCACAGCGGGGTCAGGCAGAATCTTGACTCATCTGTGAAGAGAACAGAACGCCAGTGGCGAAGCTGCCAGGTGACATGTTGATGTGCAAACTCTAGTTGCAACTGTATGTACTGGCGTGTTAGCCTAGGCATTCGATTTGGTCGTCTGGCTCTCAAGCCAACTTCACATAATCTGTTCCGGATTGTTTGATCTGAAACAGCTACCCCAGTTGACATCTGCAGGTCATTTCTCAGGTCTCTGGCCATTGAGGTTCTTCGGCGCAGGGCACAAGTCCGCACATAACGATCTTGATTGGCGGTTGTTGAGCGTTGGCGACCTTGCCCAGCTCTTCGTGTGTACTGGCCAGTCGCCTGGAATCGTGTCCACAGTCGGAAAATGACAGAACAGGACACATTGAGGGCATTTGCCACAGTCCGAAATGATTGACCCGTTTGGAGCAATGTTACGGCTCTCGCAGCTTCTACTGCTTCAAGATGCCTTCGTGGTATGTCAGAGCACTAACAACAACGTTCCAGGAATGCTTGCACCTTCTAATGTTCGACCGTTATCTCCAAGCAAAGAGTGTACTGGCATGTAACCACTTTGTTTTCCAGGGGGTTATATTGCTATGCAAATTTCTCAGAACATCTGGCAGCAAAATGTGTTGGCTTCAACCATTTCCTATGAGGGAGATAGTAGGTTTCATGTTGCAGAAGATGAAATTGCTAAAAAGTATTATTTACGCCCTCTGTAGGGGATTCTACAAGTGTTCCTTTAATTGTTTTGAGCAGTGTATATACAGGAAAATTAAGGTACTGTAATGTATATTATGCGCTAATTACGTTTGATTTTCATCAGGACAGAATGCAACTGCATCACATCAAAGCAGTACCAGTTTTCTGAAATCGTTATTGTCATGGTGTTAGGAAAAAACCGGTAGTTACGCCGCACAGGCATTTTTATAACTTTTTAATAGATAAGCCACGGCATTATTACCGTAAATTACGGTAGATTAAAATCTATATCCGTGTGAACATTTCTAGTATAAAAACATAGTATTCTCTAAAAACAAAATAGTGAACAAAAATGCACTGATGGCCAAAAGGAAAATTTCAGAATTCAAATGGAAAATAGTAAAATTGAAAATCAATAATTCATTCCAAAAAAACCGATTAGAAAAAAAAAAAATCGGCGATTCGGTGTCATGACAGCAAAGACTAAATTGAAGAAAAAGACCTATCAAGTTTTCATAGGACAAGATCACAGACTAATTGATTGAATAATTTGAAAGCACACTAATTGGCATGACGATGACTACACTTGATATCATGACATTTTTAAATAAAAATGAATCTTTTGTTGGTATAATTTTATTAATTATTTATAAAGCATAAGTAGATAAACTATTGTTAGATTTATTCTATTTATTAATGGCATCAGTTATTATAACTTCTTAGAACATTTCTTTTCCTTTTAATCTTTCTTTTAAAAATACGTTTTTTTTTTTTATTTTTCTTTGTTCCTTTGTATAGAAAGGGTTGGGGAGGATAGAATCCAACTCTAGAGAGGGAGAGTCAATAGACAGATAAAGAAATGAAATTCCTAGAAATTAAGAGTTCGAGGTAACAACCCTCGTAAGAACAAAGACACGTTCTAGGGTGTTATACACTGATTGGAAGAAAGTAACTGGGCACTTTCGATTTTAGACGTTTTGTCGAATATCTAGAAAAATACTTGACTAATTATCCTGAAACTTCAGTGGTGTGAAGAGCATGTTACACCTCATATATTTCAGCGAAGGTTTTGTCCCGAAGCCAAATGGGGGCCAGCAACAAAGTGAACCAAAAAAATAATGTTTGGGATCACTCTATAAAAAATAATGCATGAAATGTGTTGTAGCTGTAGCATATGATTATGAGGCTTCTTTTACTTATCTCTCTTCATTTGTATGAGAATAGCACATATGAGGGTTGGGGCATAAGTCATGGCAACTATTTTTTTTATGAGAATTCAAGCATGGGTGGAAAATGTGAAATATACAGATGAAAGGACAAGGAATGGACGAAATGTACAGACATTTAACAACACGCCAACACTTTGCTTCTCATGTTTATTAAGGTAGTTGACAACATTACAGGTTTCATGTTCTGGAAAATTTATTTCGGAACATCATTACAGATATCATTTTCCAGAATAAGTAACAGAAATCAAAATAGAGAACGGCTGTTTTGATATATGAGCGTTGTTCAACTCGGGTTACATCCACCTTGCACGGCAGCTGACTGAGAACTGATTTAACATTGCTCTCTGCGCAACATCAGGAACTCACGGAGCCATCTAATGTTGTGGAAACATACTACCAGTCACAGCTTCCTTGAGACATATGACATTTTATGATACCATCCCTTAGCTCTGAGAAAAAAAAAATAGTTGCTATGACTTAAGCCCCAACCCTCGTATATTCATGGAGATATAAAGGTTTCTTTAAAAAAAAATCGAAATGCTTTTGTAAGTTTTTTGTTTATAACATGCAGGGATTTCAACCCAATGCAATGCCATTTTCAGGAAACTTGACAAACTACAGTACAGACAAAACCCTGCAATCAGAATAGAAAAACATTAAATATTTGCTGAAATATGAGCATTTTTACTAAATAATGTTTAACTGCACATGCGCAAGATTTACCAGAATTTATTTTGCATTATTTATTAGCCAAATGTATAGAGCTACTCTTTTAAAAAGCCCAAGCAAATATCGTGAAAATTCAGAAAGATATCGGCAATAGAATGAGTTGAATTTCAGTTGCTCTCAAAAATAAACAAAACGATAAGGGGTGTTCTCCAAATTTTTATTTTTGGACCGGACACCAGTAACCAACTTCTTCTTATGCTTAGATAATGAAAGCTAATGTGGATAATTAAGATGTAAATATCAATAAAAAACTCTTTAGCCACAACAAAGAAATAAAGGAAAAATACAACCGTAATCTGGAGAATCCTTTCGGTAGCGATTGCTACCATCGTTCAGCAGTCCAGGAGTAAACTAATCCAAAAAGACGAGTTAACTGCCTGTTGAGTAAAATCAGGCCGTATTTGTAATAGTAAATAACCAATCCTGAAGAAAAAGGAACAACTAAAGTGTTCATTGGACGGTTCTTTTGATGAGCCATCGGATTAGCGAAGTATCGCTAATCGGCCCCATATCTTGATTAAGAATCGATGTTTTCTTAACTCGATGAATAGCAATGCTTTCGAATGGGTCCAAGAGTTGTCTTTTGTTTATTGAGTGTAAAAGTTTAACATTGGTAATGGGAAAATCGTGGCCGGTGTCGATGGAGTGTTTGGCTACAGCTGATTGATTAATTCTTCCGAATTTCCTATGTGCCAAATGTTCCTTGTATCTTGTGCCGATATTCCTAACCGTCTGACCTCGGTAGACTTTATCACATTGGCCACACTTTATTTCATAAATTCCAGAATGAAGTAAATCCTGTATTTTATCCTTTGGGTTGGGTAGTAAGTCCTTAGTCTTGTTCGGGTTGTTGAAGCACAGGGAGAAGTTGAAGGCCTTGAACAAAGAGTTCAGTCCTTTTACCAGTTGCTTGTTGTGGGGGACTGAAATCCTGTTCTCCTTGTTCTTTTGGGTGCTAAAGGTGGTGATGTCACTGATGAATTTTTTGTATTTCCTTTTTCGTAGTAAGTCCGTAATCGTGCGTTCATTGTAGCCATTATTGGTCGCAATCTTTTTGATTAGCTTTATTTCTTCATGGAACCTATCTTTGTTTAGGGGGATGTTGAGGGCCCTATCCAGCATGGCGATGAATGTAGCCATCTTTTGGTTCCAAGGGTGGCTGGATGCGATCGGAATGTAATTAAGTCCATTCGACGGTTTTCTATAGATATCGAATTCCAATCGGTTTTCACCCCTAATAATGGTGACGTCGAGGAAGGGTAATCTTCTGTCTTTTTCTAACTCCGAAGGGAACTGTATGGAAGGATAGAAACTGTTAATGTGTGTTAAAAAATCATTAATACTACATTTGTTGGTGTCAAAAATGGTGAAAATATCATCAACATATCGGTACCAACAATCGGGGAAGTAAAAGTTAGAAGTCCTGAGAATGTCTTCGAAGCTTTTCAAAAATACCTCCGCCAAGATGGGGCTGAGGCATGAGCCCATAGGCGTCCCCTCTGTCATCTTAAACACTTGATCCTTAAAGCTGAATATGTTGTTACTGGTGCATATTCTGACGAGTTTAAGGCATTCTGATTGTACAAGAGGAGGCACTTTGTTTTTATGTAAAATATCGACTAGAAAATTTATCGTATCCGGTATCGGAATGCTAGGAAAGAGGGACACGATGTCGAAAGAAATAAGTACTTCTCCTTCTTTAATGGTCTTATGTTGTAATTTTTTAACAAGATCAACGCTGTTCTTAACTGAGCTGTCGTATTCGGACAACTTTAAATTCTTAAGGAAATTGGCGAGAAACTTAGAAATTTTGTAGGTCGGAGAATCTATGTTAGACACTATAGGCCTCATTTTATTACCTGGCTTGTGTATTTTAGGAAGGCAATATAGTCTAGGCAGGATCGGGTTTTTGACAATTAATGACGTCGTTAAGTTCTGAGGGATGAGATTAGGACTAGATTTGACGGATTTTTTTACTTCTCTAATTAATTTAGGTAGAGGATTTTTGTCGACTCTTATAAACGGTCCTTCGGATATAAGAACCTCCACACGCTGAAAGTAATCTTCTTTAGTGAGGATTACGACACTATTGCCCTTGTCGCTCTTTAGATAAAAACAATCTTTACCTTTAAGATTCTTAATGATAGAAGGATGATTGGGGAAAATTTCCCTGTCATCGTAGTTCTCCCAGTTGCGGTCTAAAATTTCTATGCAACGATCTCTTAATGTTTTTCTGTTAGATGCTGGAATGCGCTTAAAGCCTCCTTCTAGATGTCCTACTAAGTTCTGAATGTCCTTATATTTATGATTCACCGCGAATTTTAAGCCTTTAGAAAGAAGGTTGGTTTCTTCCTTTGTGAAGGTTAGATTGGTTTGGTTAACCACAATATTGTCGATATTATTGCTTGTCGGTTTGATCTTAGGACGTTGATCTTTCATGATCATGTTGAATTTATGCTCTAGTTTGGCTTTTTTGTTGTCAAGTTTCGCTT
>JAHWFO010037430.1:2587417-2626911 GCA_023313115.1 Rhysida immarginata
ATCAAATATTTAATATTTTCATATTCTGATCACAGGGTGTTGTCTCTATTATAATTTGTCAAGTTTCCTGAAAATGGCATTGCATTGGGTTGAATACGCTGCATGTTATAAACAAAAAACTTACGAAAACAATTCGATTTTTTAAAAAAAATCTTTATATCTCCATGAATATATGTGCTATTCTCATATAAATGAAAACTGATAAGTAAAAGGAACTTCTTAATCCTATGCTAAAGCTACAACGCATTTCAAGCATTATTTTTTTCAGGGTGACCCCAAACATTATTTTTTCGGTTCACTTTGTTGCTGGTCCCCTGTTTGCCTTCGGAACAAAACCTTCACTGAAATATATGTGGTGTAACATGCTCTTTACATCCCTGAAGTTTCAGGATGATTCGTCAAGTATTTTTCTAGATATTCGACAAAACATCTAAAATCAATTACTTTCTTATAAAACAGTACCATATATGGAATTCAGACATTAAATAAGTAAAAAGGGTAGAAGAGAAAAAGGAGAAAAAGGACTATAAGAGATGACGGGTGAGAGCGAGAGAGTGAACAAGTCAGCCAAGTGCAAAGATTAGCAAGAAAGGACTGTGGAAAGAGCACGACGAATCCCTCGCCGGCAATCTTGCGACTTCGAGAGCAATCGCATGACTTGGAACGTAGCCTATCCTTTGATCGGGAGAACGAAAACTACTCCTCAGCGGAGACGACCTCTTCCAAGGTGATGCGGAAGACGGCAGCCGAAGGGAAACCAATCTGTAGCTGGTATTTCTGTGAGCTGTGAGGGCGTTCTCTGATGGGACAGGGCAGGTGAAACCGATCTTGTGGGATTCAAGCAAGCACTCGATTTCAGTCCTGAGCCAGAAACAGCGGATCACACATAAGACGTTACTGTGCACGCAGGGAGGTCGGACGCAGCAACAACCGAGCAGAGGAAGCGGCAATTGGCACCGATCATCAAGTCATCAGCGGGCGTGTAAAGTCCCAAGGCGGAACAAGGAATGACAAGACAACAAGAAATCAATTATCGGTTATATTTCTTTAAAGATAAGTACTATTTTTGTGTATATGGGCCCTTGCGAAACGCACATAGAACACGCAGTGATATGAAAAGTGCAATAATATACTAGCTTGCTAAATAAGAAAGTAGATCAATAAATTTGGACTAGAGACGACCATATGGAAACTGTGCATAATATTCTGTTAAAGAACTTTTGTAGCTAATCCTGAAACTGATGCCATTTACGTATAATTGAAGGGAATATCGTAACTTTATTTTCTGCTCTCCACAATTTATATTGTACATTGTTTTTTTTTTCCGGGGGGGGGGGGGTTGTATCATTTAGTTTTCCTTTTCTCTACCAATATACCGTAATTTACACTCACTTCCAAAAGTTAAGCACGTGGAAAAAAATGTTAACTTCCGTAAGCCAATCTGAATTAAAGATGCTAAAATTTGCTCCAAATGTAGAAGGAAGTATGCAAATATGTTCGGTGACAGCCAATCACAATTTCGCGTCGAGAAATATGCAAAACAGGCAGTCGTATAAGAAGTCGACATTGTGAAGGGTTATAGGAGTTGCATATAAGTGCTGATAAAAGGTAACAAGAACATTCGTAAGATTTGTTTTCAAGCTAGACGTGTTTCTATGGCTTCCAGAAGACGAATGGAAGATTCTGAACGCTGGCGGGCTGTTGGACGCATTGAAGCAGGACAGTCTATCACAGATGTTGCTCGTTTCTTCGGCGTTTATCATTCCATCATTTCACGATTATGGAAACAATTCCAAACCAGCCAAACAGTTGTCCGAAGACCTGTAGCCGGTCGTCCAAGGGTTACGACCCCCTCGGAAGATCGCTATATTGCTGTTGTAGCCAAGCGGAATCGAAGATCGACCTCCACACAGGTGACATCTATGGTTGCAGCGGCCATTGGTAAGACGATATCTGCCACTACTGTTCGTCGAAGGCTACACATGAATGGTCTGTACGCCCGGGTACCACGAGTTTGTGTTCCTTTATCCGTCCAATCCAGACAGCATGTGAATTGGACTGTGTCGGATTGGGGCAACGTTATGTTCACAGATGAGTCCAGATTTGCCCTACAACCCGATGATAAGCGTGTAAGGGTCTGGAGGGAACAAGGCACACGCAATCGGCCCGAGAACATCATCGAACATCACGCATTCCATGGTGGAAGCATCATGGTCTGGGCAGGGATTGCATTGGGATATCGCACCGACCTGCACATCTACAGGCGAGGTTCTGTGACGGCTGTACGGTGATGGGAGATGAAGTCCTAGACCCCATTGTGAAACTGTACGCTGGAGCAGTTGGTCCTTCTTTCGTTTTAATGGACGATAATGCCCGTCCCCATAGAGCTGCCATCGTTGACGACTTTCTGGAGAGTGAGGGGATTGCGCGTATGGAGTGGCCGGCTTACTCGCCGGACCTTAATCCCATTGAAAATCTTTGGGATGCCCTCGGCCGTGCTGTATGTAGACGTTTCCCACCTCCAGCTACTCTTAACGATTTGGAAACTGCGCTACAGGAGGAATGGCTATTACTGGACTCTGCGGTGGTTGATCACCTCGTAACAAGCATGATCACACGCTGTACACTTTGTATGATGTTGAGGGGTGCTCACATACCCTATTAATGTCTTTTTTGTTGTTTGTTTTGCATTTAAACATCATTTCGTTAATGACGCAAATATGTCATCATCTTATAATTTATGTAAATTCAATATTTTTTTTAATCTCTGTATGTAATTCTTTGTTTTGTTTCATGGATAGACATAGAGAGAGATACTTACTTTCACCATTTCATGTCAATCAAAGCAGTGCTTGTCCATTTTTTGGCATTTTACCTCTCCGTGCTTAACTTTTGGAAGTGAGTGTACAATATATTATGCCCCAACCCTATATACACTATATGATCAAAAATATCCGGACACCCCTCACAGATCATCGATTGGCCCAATGTCACATGATAATGACTTGCACACCATTTAAATAGCTTCCCACACCTTCAGACACAACTCTGCTTGGACATTGGCAAGAATGGGTCGTTCGGCAGAGCTCAGTGAGTTCCAACATGGAACCATCGTTGGATGTCACCTATGCGGCAAGTCCGTGCGTGACATTTCCAGCCTTCTTCAGATACCCAAGTCAACAGTAGGCGATGTCATTATGAAATGGAAGACCCGGGGATCAACAACAGTTCAACAACGAACCGGTAGACCCAAGAAACTAACGGACAGAGACCGTCGAGTGCTTCGTCGTGTCATCCGCAGCAACCGGAAGTCCTCGGCGGAAAAAATTGCCACAGAGTTTCGAAACGCCTCTGCAAATGATGCCAGTACCATGACAATTCGTCGGGAACTGCACACGATGGGATTCCATGGCCGTGCTGCTGCCCACAAGCCCCACATCAGCAGGGTCAACGCCAAGCGATGTCTGGAGTGGTGCAAAGCCCACAGAAACTGGACAATGGACCAATGGAAACGTGTAATGTGGACAGACGAATCTCGCTACACACTCTGGCAATCCGATGGACGAGTTTGGGTTTGGCGCATACCTGGAGAACGCTTCTTACCTGAGTGCACAGAGCCCACAGTCAAGTTCGGAGGAGGAGGAGTCATGGTGTGGGGCTCATTTTCATGGTACGGACTGGGCCAGCTCGTTCCTGTGCAAGGAATCATGAACTCCGACCGTTATCTGAATGTTTTGGACAACTGTGCACTTCCAACGTTGTGGCAATTTTTCGGAAACGGGCCATTTCTCTACCAACATGACAATGCTCCGTGCCACAAAGCGAGGCGTGTACAGCAGTGGTTTGCGGACTCAGGGGTCGAAGAAATGGGTTGGCCGGCACAAAGTCCCGACCTCAATCCTATAGAGAGTCTGTGGGATGAATTGGAAAGACGCTTGCGGGCCAGATCACATCGGCCAACTTCTGTACCTAAACTGATTCTCGCTCTTCGGGAAAAATGGAGGAACATTCCGGAAAGTACCTACCAACAATTGGTGGAAAGTCTTCCCCGAAGGGTGGAAGCTGTGATTCGGGCAAAGGGATGTGCAATGCCCTATTGATTTCCATGAAATCGTGGCTAGAGCGCAAACGTGCATGTGTCCGGATATTTGTGATCATATAGTGTATTTATCAGAGTCAGGCCAAATAGAGTGCTATTCATAAGGGAGGAAATAATTAAAGGGAAGGGAGGACTCTTCTTTAATTCACTTGTTATTTAAGATATTTTTTATTTAATTTCCTATTATACTATATGATCATGTTTGAGGTATAAATAAAAGAAAAGAATAGTTTCATAGCGGGAGCAAACTTAGGAAGAAGCAAACCAGCAAATATCCAAATTTTATTCAATAAAATATTAATGACTAGTATGGGAGGAGATAGGGTGTTATAACTAGATTTTCTGAGCTTTGGCTCCCATCTGTCTAAGGTAAGTGCTTTATAATTAGTTATAAGAATTTTCTTTATGTTCAGGGAGACTTTATTTCGATTTAACTTGGGTGAACAAGACAAGATTACCTATCAAAGCCTCATTCTTGGTGTGTATTAAGCACGTAAATCATTTATCGTAGGGTTCCGAGTATTTTTGGACACGTAGTACAAGCCCGACTCACTCCCCACCTGTTGCACTGCTGCGTTACCAAGAACGTTTTTATAACGCTGAGCACTAACAGCCAGGTTTCAGGGTGCAGGTCTACCATTTTAGATGGGATATAGTTATTAGAGAGAAGAAACAGGGCACGACCCATCCCCCACCTGTCACACATTAAACCACTGTGCTGACAAACATCTCAGGTTGACGCCATCTTGAAAAGTTGCTGAAATAACCTGGTATCCCTGGTTTTATGAACAGAAAACGGAAGAGAGCAACCAAATTCGCTTTTGCAATAAATATACGTGAATTATATATTCCACATATATAATTATATGTGGAATATAAAGTGAATAAATGTAATGTATATTGTGTTTACTATATAATGTAGAATAAAAACCAAAGATAGTATAAAAGTTCGTCAGCTCGAATTTCTATTGATGCCCCCCTGCTTCAACTTCATCTTTTCCTGGTTTTATTATCAGCCTATAATACGCAGTGATGATTTTCTTAACTTTTTTTCCCGCTTAATACACGTATTATACCCCGAAAATTACGGTACATATTCAACTGGCTCAGTGGCTGAGAGGGCTAATGTGCAGTTCTTGTTGCTCTCGAGACTAGCGAGGTTTAATTTCTTAAAAAAAATATACATGTAGTTCAAAAATTCCTGTTAGGATGATATTTAGCGCTAATGCCGTTGTAATGTGCATATTGTATAGGTCATCAAATAAATGCGGATATTAAACAGAAATAAAATAATAAAGTAACAAAGATTTATTTGCAGTTTTGTGTGACAAAAACCAATGTCGTAAGGTTTAGCTGTTTATAATCCACAATGTTTGTGAGGTAAGAAATGTTACACAGAAACACTGCATTCATTTTCTTTGTGCAGGTAACCAATACATAGAGCAAAATTACAAAAAGTTTATATTAAGTGCCCTCCATCTCCCTTCTGTAATGAATACATTCGACGAACTTTTGTATCAGAATGTAACTGATTGGATGCAGTTTTCACATGTATAACGCAGTTGGGTTTTTAAGCAGCTAAATTTGGATAGATTCTTGATAAACAAGACCCTTTAAGTATCCCCTTAACTGGAAACCAAAGGTGGAGGTGGCAGTGCAGTTGCAGATTATCAACTAACTACCCTCTCATTGGCAAAGTAGTGATGTAATAACTTTTGCACATTTAAACTGACATGAGGAGGATTTGCGACCTTTTATATACCCAATATTTGTGTGATATATATCCAGCAAGCAAATTAAAGCGACGTTAACATCAAATGTCACCCTTGTGAGAATTTTTAAACTAAATTTTTTTATTTAAGAAATTGAAACCTCATGATCTGGAATCTATGCACTCCAAGGTTGTCTCTATTAACAGTGCACAAGTCACATGGTATAGCACTTTCATGTGCATTTGTCCATAGGGATATATTGAATAGTGCATGTGGTGTAAATCTACTGATAGACACAACTAGAGCATCGCAAATTAAAACATATAATTTTCTTTTTAATTCAATCTAATTAAATTTTAAAAACTCCCTTTTCGTAATGCCATCAGTTTTACGTATTTGGGACTCGGTGAAGTGGGAGGGGAGGCGTATATTGCTTATCGCTACGATTATTTACCTGTCGGTAGCGTTTCCATGGGCTCCCATTGATCATCGATGGCGATCGTGTACGATGTCGATATAAACATCATTCGCAATGGAATCCAGAGATGGAGAGCGTTCATCTCCAGCAACAATGGGGACAAAACAATGGGAATGACAATGACAACAATAAACGCCACAACAAATATGAGTATCGTGTGCGACAACAATTGGCTGTTGTTTGCTGATACGACATTCTTCCCATCGCACTAAGCTAGGGGGAATATTGCTGGGGCGGCTGCTGAGTGTGACCAGAACGCCGGAGGAGTTCTGGGTCCCACCTCGGTCAATCTCGATGGCGAGTGGTGTCTACGTCATAGAGCGCTGGAGGTTCACAATTTCCCACATATGGCTGATGCGGCTCGATTGGGTTTGGATTTGCTGCCGTGGCTGTTAGTTCATTCTCGGCCGCAACCGGGATCACCTCGGTAGATGCGTGGTCTGCTATTTGGGGAGCACACTCGGTAAAGCGCACCCGACAAGAAGTACTGGGGGCACTGGGAAACTCTACGTCACATGGTTTCAATTGATCTATGTGCCGTTTCAAAAACTTGTTACCAACCGCCACTTCGTAGTGAAGATCTCCTAGGCGACGGTTGACAACACCTGGTAGCCATCTTTTCTGTGAGGGTCTTCTTGACGACACATACACCCCTTGCCCTTCTGGTAGGTACGTAAATTTGGGCGTGAACCTAGGTTGGTGACGCTCTTGGACTCGCTGGCTTACGTCTTGTGGCTGTAACATATCCAGGCATGTAAATAATTCCCTTCCCAGGAATAACTTATCGGGGGACGCCTCCGTGGTGGCATGGGGTGCTCTCCTATATTGTTCCAAAAACGCATTTAAGTTTCGTTTTAAGCTGGCTGGGGTGGTCCCCATGGCTTTTAATGCCCTTTTGATAGTCTCAACCTATTGTTCGGCTTGTCCGTTCGTGGATGGGTGGTAAGGCACTGAGCGCTTATGGAATTTCACTCCTCACACTCTGACGTAAGTTATAAATTCGTCGGCGACAAACTGAGGATTGTTGTCGGAGATCACCATGGTCGGTATTCCGTATCTTACAAACAGTTCATCCAGGATGTCTATGGTGGCTGTTGCAGCCCTTGACAAAGTTACCTTGCCCCCACTTGCTGTACGCATCGAAAATTATTAGAAGCATTTTTCCCGATACTGGTCCAGCATAATCCACATGAATCCTCTCCCATGGGCCCTTGGGATACTCCCAGTGTTGGAGTCGGTACTGGGGAGGTGTGCTGGAGGTCGTCGCAAATTGGTGCACGATTTGACGGTGCATTCAATGTCAACGTTGATGCCGGGCCAGTACACGAACGAGTGGGCGAGACCCTTCATCTTGCCCATTCCTGGATGGCCGGTGTGGAGGTCATCCAGGACTGGTTGCCGTAATGGTGGTGGGATCACTACATGATGTTCATACATGAGGCAACCAGCGCTCGTCGTGTATTTGTCCTCGGGTGACTTGAATCCGGAGTGGGTTAGGTCACTGCCTCATTCAAGTTCCTGGACGATCTGACCCAGTCTTGGATTGCTTCGGGTGGCTTTGGCGATATCTTCCGAACGCATGGGCATCTGGCACATTTGGTGGACCACAAACTGCTCAAATCCATCTCCCTCCTCCTCTTCTATCCTGTTGGTTGATGTAAAACTTGAGCAATAGTTGGCATAGGTTTGGCCCTTGGATGGTTTGTAGACGATGGCATAATTAAAATTGCTCAATAGTCCGTATAATTAGCCATGCGACTGATGCACAGGGCCGGGAGAGATTTATGGGGGTGGAATATTTGTGTCAGTGGTTTGTGGTCGGTGACCAACTCGAATCTCCGTGCGTACAGGTAATTAAAAAACTTGTTCACGGCCCATACGATGGCTAGGGCTTCTTTGTCAATTTGGGGATAGCGTCTTTCTTTTTCAGAAAGAGACCGGCTGGCGTAGGCTATAGGCCTCTCTTAACCGTTGACAAGGCGGTGGCTTAGCACGGCTTCTAGCCCGAAACTACTGGCCTCTGTGGCGAGAATGACTGGGAGAGGGGTCATACTGCTTGAGGACCTGTGGCAAGATGAGGGTGCTCTTCAATTCCTCATAGACCTTTCGGGTTTCTTTGATCCACACGAACTTGTCTTGGCCCAGTATTTCTCGAAGTGGTCTTGCTCGGTAGGACAGTTTGGGTATGAAGGCACTATAGTAGGTTACCTTTCCCAGGAAAAGTTGGAATTCCTCGGAAGAGACGGTGTTGGGACCCTCTGGATGGCTAATGGCTATGATATGGTCATTGGACTTGTGCAGACCATTCTTGTCTATTACATGTCCCAAGCAGGTCAACGAAGTGGCTGCGAGCACACACTTTTTCTGGTTAAGATGGAAGCCGTGGTTGTCCAATCGATGTAGCGTTTGGTGCAACGCTCCAACGAGTCCATCAGAAGTCAGGGCGAACACGATGATGTCATCAAAGAAGTTGACGACGTTCTCCGCATCTCAGAAAATTTCCTCCATCCGACGCTGCCAAAGTACTGGAATATTGGTGGTGTAACACCCACAAAAATTTTCGAGTGTGCGCGAAATTTTTGTTGTTTTTTTTTTCGAAATGATCTTTTCTGTAGGTCATGACGATGACTTATAGGGCATGAACTTTCGTTATTTTTTTGAGAACCCCGAGAATCAGAGGTGTCACGACTTTGAAGTTGCTGTTCTTCAATCTGCAGGAAAAAAAGAGAAATTGAATACCATATATTAAAAGGAAATGGTTACAGAAAATATAAAAATTACGAAAATGTACTGTTGAAGACACAAGGTGTATTGTTAAGATAAATCAAAGAAATCTAAGCGATTGTTTCTCTCGATGACAATGGACACGTGAATGATGAACCTTGTGGGCTTTGTTAGAAGGAATGTAGAGATTAGTTTTTTTGGTGACTTGAAGTTAGGAGAGGCTGAAGGAGCGAATGGCGTCGGACGAGAAGAAAGACATGTTCTTCAAGACATTGTCTTCCTGAACGTATGGGACCCAAAATAAAGGGGTCAACATGTCTCGCAGACCCAGTCAACGCCGAGAACTTTTAAACTCATGAAATTTAAATTGTCGAGAAAAGAGATTATAAGACAACCCTAACCCTGAAATTAGGTTCTCCGGCACGTGAGTGAATGAGGAAATGACCTAATGGAAGGCCATGCCAGGATGATAATTTACCTAAAACGAATGCTTCAGTTGCGAATCCGGTAAGGTAGCAGTTATTTTCGGCCATAACATTTATAATTGAAAACACTCTGCCGTGTTCCTTTTGGTTTTGAATAGATAGAAGATGTCCAGCCCACAATGTCTGCGCATGGAATTTGGAAGGGTAGGAATCTAACAATGACGCCAGGAGCAACGCAAAAACCCAAAAACGTTTTCGAAAACCTTGACAAAAGCACCGTTCGAGGAGATTCAACAGTAATCCAATCGATGATCCCCTGAAATGAAACTAGGAAAATTAGGTATTCAATCGACGGTCCTACTTCATACTAACCGTATTAACCTGATCCCCGAGTACACGTCCCCCCCCCCCCCCCCCTTCTGACTTACCTTCCCCGTCGACTTACCTTCCCTAAGACCAAGATGGCGAGCTGTTGATTAAGTACTAACTGTGCGCTAGCAGAAGGAATATCTAGACAAGAGCCTATAGAGATAAATGATAAACTATAAAAGAGATATGATTAAGGCCAGAAAAATATCTGAGGTTTAGGTTTAAGCACTTACCTGGAGAGTAGGTAAGAACGACTTAACTATCACTGTTAGTGGGATGTCTTTGTATTTAAATGAAATTTTTGCATGGCAGTATAATTTTGAATGAACTATTTAATGAACGTGAAGATGATTTAAAGATATGTTAATGATTATTGCGTTTGAATATTCTACATTAAGAAAAATTCTAACATAAATGTTTTTTTGTTTTCGAATAAAACTGTGTCAAAAAGGTCGACCCAGACCTCCCTGAGCATGTGTATTACGAACTTGTATCAACAGAAGACAAGGTCATACAGTCAAATCCCGTTATAACGAATACCATTGTAACGAAGTTTTCACTATAACGAAGTTTTTCTGTGGTCCCAGCAAAAATCCTATTAATTTAATACTATTATGATCCCGCTATAACAAAATCTTTATAACGAAGTTTTCACTGTAACGAAGCAAATTTTTGGTCCCCACAGCGTTTTAATTTCATTATAACAAATTTTTATTTCGAACTTGCATTTTGTCCTACACCAGAGAGAGGCCACTTGGCTTCTTGACCTACGCCATTGTGATCGCTGATCAACTGGAATAGTTTCCGCCTTCACCAAGAGAGGGCGCTGCAGTCGCTATTGGTCTCCTCCAATCAGAATACTCGTCGCCCGTTGGTGCAGCATCGCAGTGATGGGGGATATCAAAGGACCGCTTTCGCATGGCAGTCAGTTTCAATTTCGAATCTCTACATCTCTACACTCCGTGCCAATCGACGACTGCTAAGACAAATACATTCCGTAAGTACCCATTCTGCATCACCAACTGCCATTTCGGCCATTTTTTTTAATAGCATCTGATAATTCTTAATTTTCTTTTTATAATTACATATGATATGTACAGTACTTAATATAAATCGGTATCTTTTTAAAACAGTAGCGAAAACTTGTACCGATATTGGTTTCAATTTCAACATAAGACTCTCGACTGCTAACTTTGTAAGTACGGTAACCCATTTCGTATTTCATTAATTGCCATTTTGGCTAGCATCGTACATGTATTTTAAAAACGGTAGGGAAAAATTGTACATGAACTTGAAACTTAAAATTTCTTTTTAGGTGAACAAAAAATGTCTGGCGAAAGCAACAAGAAACTACGACAATTCACTTTAGGTGACAAAGTCGAGATAATCAAAGACGTCGATTGGTCGATCGTATTCTGTTAAATTTGCATCAAAAAACAGATACAAAAATTAACATCCGCCAGGCAATTGACATGGTTACAGTTTAATTTAATCCTGTGGTACACAATAAATCATTTCGAAAGCCTAACTGTACATTAAAAGGCAGCTAATATTGATTGGTATTTGCCATAATTAAGGGTAAAACATTAAAAATATTTATATTCTCGGTTTAAAATATGCTATTTTTCATTTATTCTCAAATTAATTTGCAATCTCGATGTAACGAAGTTTTCTCTATAACGAAGTTAACCGGTGATCCCTTGAACTTCGTTATAACGGGATTTGACTGTATGTAGAACACTAAGAGTCTAGAGTTTAAGGATAAAACCCAGTTTACATAGTGTATAATGGAGCCTTGCACCGAAAGAAATGGTATTAACGTGAAATGTTAAAAATATTGACTTTGTAAGAACAAATTAAAAGCAGATAATATAGAAAAATGTATGCATATGATTGGTATTCAAAAGAATAAAGCACAGTTTTATATTTCGAAGGACTAGCGTATGGAGTATTTAATTCCTTTGTCAAACAATTAATCGTGTTTTGGCGATTTACCGAATCAATTTAAAAGTCAGTTCTTTGGTTTAGCGCCTAGCTTTCGAGCGAGAAAGCACCAATTTTTAATGTACTGTACGTTGCCCAGAACCGGAGCGTTACAGTGGCACCATAGACGGTCCTGGGGTTGGTCTGACCAGACCATGCGTCGGTGTTTCAATCTTAGTACCTCCCGAAATTTGGCATTGATTGGCAAATGGGTGTATGCATCGGTGATATCAAGGTGAGCAAGCCATGCAGCCCCTCTCATTTTGTTAAAGATATCTTGGGGATTGGATATTTGTCTACAATCATTTGCTTATTTACCGTAGGTTTGTAATTGCTCGTGATGCGTAGTGCTCAGTTTTCTTCACCACTACATGGGTCGGCGATGCCCACTTGGAGAAGTCGACCTTCTCGTAGAATCTGGCCTTTATCTTCTCCTCTATTGCCTTAGCATACTGTTCCCGTAAACCAAGGGGGGATGTCTATTTGCTTTTACAAATACGGGGGTGGCATCTGGCACAAGGGTGGACAGAAGCTGGAGGCCCTTTCAGCTTTCCTGCTGTGTTCTGGAAGACGTGGTCATACTCTCTTAATAGTCTATCTAAACAGGATTTTTTTTCCTCGGTGAGCAGACCTTTGCCTTGGTTCTCCTGGATGGCTTGGATTTGTGTGAATAGTTTATCAAATCGTATTTCGTGAACAAAACTGGAGATCCAGTTGCGGCCCACTAGTCCTGTGGAGTTACCTTCCACCACATAAAGGTCCATTTTCCGGCTGGTGCTACCAATGGTAACTAGGACTTTTATTTTTCCAAGGCATCGCACCTGGTGACCGGTGTAACTTCGAAACTATTCTTCTGCAAGTGTATCTGGTCTTCTGCAGGTGTATCTGGGGCTTGACCTTGCGTAGACGGGTGACACCTATAATCCCACTAGGTGCTCCCGTGTCAACCTCCATTTGCAGAGTTTTCCCGTCTATTAGCACGTCAATCAGGGTTGGGCAAGGGCTTCCTGATTCTAGGTCCCCTGCAGCTGGTTAAGGGTCTGTACTCAATCCACTGGCACTTGAGTCTCATTGCATGAAGCATGACGCGTCCCTTTGGTCTTAGAGCGACATGCTTTTGCTATGTGACCAGTCATCTGGCAGGAGTAGCAAATCGCTGTCTTAAAGCGACAGGTGTCTGCCCAGTGTTGACCGCCACACCTGCCACACGGTTTCTTCGGTACTGTTTTATTTCCGTTGTTTGAGTGGCGACTGGCTATGCAACCGTGGCGCTCGTTGCTCGCATTCGCTTGGTGGCTTGGAAGTTTCTTCTAGCGGTTTTTCCCACAATGGTTCGATTTCGTGGTTGGAGACTCGTAACCAAGTTTATTGGTGTCCTCTGTGATTGGCTGGCTCACTGCTTTCCCAATAGCCCAGGTGGCTTCTAAACTCTGTGCGATGGCGTACGCTTTATTAAATTCATTCAGTTGCTTCGCGATGATCTCGTCTCGCGTCTCGGGAGAGTGAAGGCCATGTAAGAATTGCTCAATAAGCATACGGTCTAGGAAGTCCCCGTACTGACAATGGGCAGCAACACTTCCGCAATCGGAGTGTGTACTGGGCCACTGTCTCATCTGGGCTCTGGATCACCGTTCTAAATTTGACGCTTTCTACATGCTTGTTTCGAGGACGATCAAAATGGCTTGTCAAAATTGCTTTGAGTTTGTTGTATGTAATGGTCTCTGGTTCTTTGGGGCTGGCTAAAATTTTCAGCACACCGTTCAGCTGTGCCCCCATATGTACTCGAGCATAGGCGGCGTATTGGGCAGGGGGAATATTGGAGAGCTGTAGCGCCCATTCGAATCTTTCAAAATATTCCCCGGCGGTCGTCTCATCGTCCATACGATACGGCAGCATTGTAAATGGGGGAGGTCGTGGGGAAGCGAGTTCCGGAGCACGAACCGCGCCAGGAGCGGGGTCACCGTTGCCAGCTGTGCTACGGCCGTATCTGTTGCCTTGTGTAATGTAGAAGCTATCATTTTGGGCAACTCCTGCATCAGTTTTGGTGGAACTGCCGTAGTGGATTCTTTTTTTCGTCAAGGTTAGTAAAGTCTGTTTATCTTTAACTTTTGTTCTAGCTTCACCGATTGTCCCTGGAGCCTGTGATGAGAACAGCGTTACGTATTTGTGACACGGTGAAGTGGGAGGGGAGGCGTATATTGCTTATCGCTACAATTATTTACCTGTCGATAGCGTTTCTATGCGCTCCCATTGATCATCGATGGCGATCGTGTACAATATAGACATAAACATCATTTGCAACGGAATCCAGAGATGGAGAGCTTTCATCTCCAACAACAATGGGGGCAAAACAATGGGAATGACAATGAAAACAACAAACGCCACAACAAATATGAGTATCGTGCGCGAAAACAATTAGTTGTTCGCCAACACGACAATCGGCGATTTTTTTTTTAATGGTTTGAGGTTTCATTGCTTTTGATTTTGTTGTTTGATTGCATGTTTTAAATCTGGTTATTGTATAAAGCTGTGTTTTTAAGCAGTAATAGTTAGGTAATGTAAACATTAATTTGATCAGGGACTGAAGCTTCATTAAAGAAGTGCACACTAGACGATGAAACTATTGACAGCAGAAGATGGTTTGTATTGCAGAACATGCTTGCCACACAAACTACATGTTTGATGTTGGATTGACTTCACACGCAAACTGCATGTATCTGCACCTTCTAAATTATCATGCACTTGGCTGCAGAGTTGTGGAATCTCATACATTTTTATGAACAAATGTGTAGGTTTTTAGACATCCAGCAAACTTCATTTCATTGCTTTCTTGATAGGTTGTGCATTCTCGTGAAATACTGTATATACTCGTCTATAAGCCGATTTTTTTTTTTCCAAAAAATGACCCCTAAAAACAACAATCGGCTTATGCACGAGTCATAATTGATGAAAACATTCTTTTAAGTGGAGTTTACAAAAAACTAAATAATAATTTATTAATCCGTTTAGAAATCATTTATTAATCCTTTTACTGCTTAAATAAATTTCTGATAAGATAAAATTATTCACTATTTGCAGCATAATGAGAATCTCTAAAGCTGTGGCGGCCATATTGGAAAAAGTACAGGGGGGGGGGACGTTCAAACAAAACCAGCACGTTCTTTCATTGGAATACATCAATACATCAACGTAAACAGTTGTTCAATAGATAATGAATTCAAATGGAACATCGAAATATCGAAGATTCAAGAACATCGAAAAATTCCATATCGAAACTTTTTGAACATCGATACATAGGCTACCATTGATACTGTCGACAAGCATGTTTTAATAAAATAAGTTAATATGGTTACAATTAAAATCTACTATTACCAGGGGGCGGATTTCTATGCAAATGCATATTTTTTTTTGTAAGTATGCAACTTCATGAAATTTATGGATAATGGTTTTGGGCATATAACGTGTTAAAAAACATTGGTTTTATAATGCATAAAATTGCATATTTTGCCCTTTTGTGCATATTCTCTGGATTAGAGCATATTTTTGCATATTTTTGTCCATTTCTTATAATTTCTTAAAAGCAGTCTTTTTTTTTTTTTTTTTTTTTTTTTTTTTTTTTTTTTAATCGACCCAGTTGTGTGCTTAGTGCTACCACTGCTGCCGCATGTTGTGCTTTTTTTTTCCATTTGGCAATGTGACATGCGTCACTTACAACGAATCTAGATAAAACCTCCCCACCACATAACCACATCGAGACATCACCACGTTATGAGTGTTTCCCGCCGGTGAGGACAGGTGGCGCTACAGTCGGGACAGCAATGGCCAATCAGAAACGTGCATTAGCGCATGGGCCGATGGGAGATTTCTTGGGCCTATTTTCAAATTTCAATCTAAAAAACATGTATTATCTGTAGGCCTAATTTTCTGTTATGACAGGGTGACTAGCGAAAACCGGGAAAAGTCAGGGAATTTTACAAAAAAACAGCAAAAAAGTGCGAATTAGGAACAAAAAATATCAATAATACTTTATCAAGATAGATTTCGTATCAAGAAATTGTTTTGCTAGATATCCTGTATGATGGAAAGGGATCTGGACATTTGCCCCAAATTGCTTATACTGCTTTGGTATCCTTGTTGAACTTGTTTCAAATGGAATTTTTCTTTCATTTGCAACTGAAAACAGGCCACTAAGACTCTTGCTTTTTCACCATGCGCCATGTATCTCGTTTGATGTTGAACGAACTTTCTCTGTAATTCAAAAATGTATTTTCAACAAATAGACAAAATTTTACTCCAGAAAACTTAGAAATGTATTTAATAGCAAATTGTGCAGTAAAATCTCTTAATAAATGATTGTTTGAATAGTCACTTTCTTGTCCTAAATTAATTTACAAAAAAATCTTCCATTATTCGAAAAAACTATAAGTTTTAATGCATATTTAAGTGCATATTTCCATTATTTTTAATGCATATTTGCATGCATATTTTATTGTTTTTTAGTGCATAAAAATCCACCCCCTAATTATTACAATTACAGTATCATTTAAAAAATAAAAATAATGAAAGTGAAGCCGATGAAAACGAGACATAAGACGATGTGGATGTCTTACATTTGCTATGGACATAAATTGCACTCCAAAAATTCTATGATCCTTCCTATTCATGTTCCATTTTCATCATACATGAAATAATATTATTGTTACAGTGTAGACCTGCTTCATACATATTTATTGATTTTATTTTATAATACAAAACCCTGAAATTTTGTGACATTTCGTCTGGTTGCATTTTGTCTTACATATGCGCGGGGAGGGGGGGAGGGCTTCAAACGAAATCAGCGCGTTTTTACGTGTTTTTTCATTGAAATACATCAATGCATTAACCTAAACAGTTATTAAATAGATAATGAATTCAAAATGCAACATCGAATCATTGAAGATTCAAGAACGTCGAAAAATTCGATATCAAAACATTTTGAACATCAATACTATCGCCTTGCACTAGCGTATAAAAATGTAATATACCTTACACATTGTACAAGTATATACAATATACAGTGCAGTAATCAGTGCATTAATTTATGTCTTTTTTCCTCAATTTTCCATCCACTTTTCCATTGTAAAAAGCAAGTGCATATGTTAAATCCCGAAAGCAAGATTGCACCGACCTTGATAAACTAACACAGTGTTCATACCAAATGCATCTTTAGAATCGTCCAAGAATGTTTTCTAAAGAAAGCTAATACTGTTACAATGACTATCTATTATAACATAAAGTAAATAATTACTTCATCGTTTGGAAAGTAAAAATAATGAAAGTGAGGCCAATGAACACGAGACATAAGTCGATGTGGATGACGAGCATGAGAATGAAGAAGAAACACGAGGAAACCACTATTCCACATAAAATATTTAATAGGATGACTGCACATTTCGGCAGCCAAGCTGCCTTCTTCAGCATACTAGGGAAGCCTGCACCTTCTAATGTTCGACCGTTATCTCCAAGCAAAGAGTGTACTGGCATGTAACCACTTTGTTTTCCGAGGGGTTATATTGCTATGCAAATTTCTCAGAACATCTGGCAGCAAAATGTGTTTTCTTCAACCATTTCCTATGAGGGAGATAGTAGGTTTCATGTTGCAGAAGATGAAATTGCTAAAAAGTATTATTTACGCCCTCTGTAGGGGATTCTACAAGTGTTCCTTTAATTGTTTTGAGCAGTGTACATAAAAAAATGCTTGTAATAGTTGTGTTCTTATAAAAAAATTTTCCTCTCAAGTATTGCCTTTTTTTCCCTTTTTGCCTCGACTTATGCTTGAGTCATGGAGTTTTTCCACTTTTTGGGGTCAAAAATCGGTGGTCGGCTTATGCAAGATTCGGCTTATGCAAGATTCGGCTTATACAAGAGTATATATGGTAGGCACGCCCAAATTTGGTTGCATTTTGACCAATAGTTTCTTTGGAATCTATTTAATTATAACCAAATAAGGATAGATTGATAGGTTATCTTTCCAAAAATGGTGTCCATAATCACTCTCCAGCTGAATTTTAACATGCCTGTCTGCAGCTGACACAATGACGTTGATCATAAATTGCGATTGTTTCTAGGAAAATCGATCCTTAAAAGATTTGGATTCGAAGACAAACAATTTCTGTATTTCTTACGTGAAAAGGGGTTTCCTTTAAAGCTCATCGCTCGTCAAATTGTACGACCTTACCAGCTGAAATTGGTTGACAGCTTATACGTATACAGCCACCTCGTTGCACAGCAATTTATTGACCCGTGATTAAATTAGAATGCTAGAATTCATTTCGAATGCTAGAATTAGACTTAAGACTGCACACGGGAGACCGGGTGCCATTCGCAAACACAGGTCACATGGTGTGCGTACTTCATCTCAGACCAAAGAAAATATTGAGGGGGAGAGTGCTGTGAACCTTACTCGGCCTATTATACAGGGTGTTTCATAATTGGTGTCCCGTCTTTAGGTCCAAATAACGACTCAAGGGGAACAGATTGGGGGAAAATGAATATTGATTATTTGGTTTTAATGTTCCCTAATTCAGAATAAAAACATTTCGCGTCCCTGGGGGTGAAGGGGTAAATTTTGAAAATTTTAATTTTGTAGGGGCAGGGGTTAGACCCCATGTGTTATTTAGAAAGTTTTAGCAATGAGGGGTGCGTTTTCTGTTCCACCCACCCAGACATCCATTGAAAAATCCAGGTATGCAGAGTATCGACCCGTTGCTTCCCTATCTTCAGGAGGAACAATCGAATTTCTTGTCCCTGGAAATGCTGAAGAATACATTAATCTTTCCGAAACCATACTGTATGCATGTGTAAGAATTAAAAAGGACGCGAACACTCCTTTAACGAAAGACGAGAGCAAAACTGTCATACCACGAAAGTTGTTGTTGCAAATGATATTTAAGCAGATCGATTGATTTCTTAACGGTAAACAAGTTAGCACCGACAACGATTATTCCTATAAGAGTTACATTCAGACGCTTATGAACTATGAGTTTGATGTGAAAAATTCAATGTTAACCGAATCGCTATGGTTGGTTAAAGACGACAGACAACAAGCTTCTGCAGAAAGTACGAATCTCGATCTCGTCGGAAGAATTCACGTTGACCCCTGCTTACAAAATAAACTCCTTTTGAACATTATGTCGTGCAAATTTAGATTGATTCCTGATAAACCCGAATTTGCAATCGAATTAAAAGGATTGGATGGTGGAGGACCGAATCTACTTCTGCCTGTAATTGTATTTGAAGATGTATTGTTATACGTCAAGAAAGTAAAGCCATCGCCGACCATATTACTCACTCATTCCCGCGCCTTAGAAACAGCAACTGCGAAGTTTCCATACAGGAAAACCGATGTAAAAGTTCATACAGTTATTCAAGGGACAACTTCTGCTCATATCGATAACGTATACCAAGGACAAATTCCTTCACGAATCGTAATCGGACTCGTGAAACACGATGCATTTAACGGATCTTATAAAGACAATCCCATGCATTTTGATAACTTTAATCTCTCTTCTTTATCCGTTTCGATCGATGGAGAAATAATTGACGGAAAACCATTGGAAATGGACTTCGAAAATAAAAATTATGCTTTAACTTACTTGAGTACTTTTGCCGGCTTGGGTATGCTGTATGATAATAGTGGAAAAACGATCAGTTATAAACGCTGGGGATTTACAGGTGATACTCTCTTCTGCTACGATTTAACACCAGATGGATGTGGCGATGACAACTCTCACATATTGTTAATTAGAAAAGGTGTCCTACTAATCGATATGCGCTTCGCTGAAAAGCTACCACAGAACATTAACGTAATGATTTACAGCAAAATGGATTCCTTATTTCAAATCGATGAAGAACGATGTGATTTGCGAAAATTAAAAATAAAATGGATGCTCAACAAACAATATTGAAACCGCATTGCAAACAATTTGTGGGAGTGTATCCACTGAATCATGTACCTCATGCACCTCGACAGAAAGACGAGTTTATGGTGGTTAATTTGGACGAGTTTCATCTCGAAGGCAGTCATTGGATTGTGCTTGGAAATCGTGGAGAATATTTCGACAGCTACGGACTTATGCCGGACAAACTCTACATTTTGAATTATTTATCAAACTGTAAATGACGATTTTGGTATAATAACGAATGATTGCAGAGTTACACGAGCAGCGTATGTGGACATTATTGCGTTTATTACATAATAAAAAGATGTCGCGGATTGTCACCTAAACGTATTGTGAACGAGCTGAAATCATTCCCTAATCCAGATGCGTATGTATATCTTTACGTGAATGAAATCATTAAGTAAAATATTTAAGAATAAAAATGTGTGTTGATTTTTGTTTATTTTTTCTTTTGCACAACAGGGAGGGCAAAATAGAATAAAATGAAAAATATTAATAAAATAAATATCATTAGGATGAAAAAGAAAAAATACATTATTAAGTACAGAAAGGTGCTTTATGCTATCCGGTGTAGGGAAACGTGTCTGTCTGTCTGTAATTCTAAATAGGTTCATTGACATGTGCACAAATGGTTCCTCTATTTTCCCGCCTAGCAATTTTCAATGGGAAGATATATTGAGTAATATATAAAACAAATCGTAATGACGAGATAGAAGCGGTTATTCATTACTATTTTCGTCAGTCGATGAATATGGTACATGTCATGAATCAGTCACAAATATTATCTTAATCAGTTCAATAGCATGTGCACAGATGGTACCTTCACGACCCCACCTAGCAATTTTCAATGGAGAGATATATTAAGTAATATATCAAACAAATTGTAATGACGAGATAGAAGTGGATATAAATTACTATTTTCGCCAATTAATAAATATGGTTCTGGGAATGAACCATTTTGAAAATGGTTGAAATCGAAACAATGACACGTGCTCTAATAGTACCCTTAATGACACCCTCAAAAATTTTCAATGCTAAAATATGGCATGTAATATATCAAACAACTTGGAATGAAGTGGCATGAACGAATATAACGTAAAATTAATGATAGTCCAAAATGGTTTCTAGGAACCTGGTTTAGTGGAACCATTATGGGTCATTGGATCTTTCAATGCTAAAATATGGCATGTAATATATCAAACGACTTGGAATATGTCATGAATGAATATAACATAAGATTAATGATAGTCGAAATTATTTCAAAGGTACATGGTTTAATGGTATCATTATGGTCCTTTAGAAACTTACAATGTTAACATAGGGCGGTTTAAAAATATAGTTCCGCGAATGGTTTAGTTTAACCTTTCGGTACTTGGTTTATTCATTCCATAATGGTTTATTAATAAAAAATTAGATGATAATTTTTGTATTCTTTTTTTTCTTTCCCACATTTGAAATTATCAAAGAGGACTTGATGCTCTTCAAAATGTGTTGTCATCACGTTGTTTTAAATCGTCCCTTGTATATCAGAACAGCAGTTTTAGATCCATCAAAGCTCACGATGTATGAATTTCACTATGATCATTTTAAAAAGATTTATGGAGATAAATGTCAACTTCTATTCTCAGACACTGACAGTTTATTTTATCAAATTTTCACAAAAGATCTTTATGTCAAATTAAGTAATCATCTAAGCTATTTCGACACCAGCAATTATCCCGTTGATTTATATATCTCGAGTTATATTCAACTGAAAACAAGCAAGTGCATGGAAAATTTAAAGACGAAACAGCAGGAATCGCGATCACGGAATTCATTGGATTAAAGGCAAAAATGTATTGCTTTCGTTGCGGAAATACAATTAAAAAAAAACAAACTGGTAAAGGTATCAAAAGAAACACACTTAAGAAAGACGTACATTACAACCATTATTTGCGCTGTTTGAAAGAAAAAGTATCTTATCATTTTTCTTCAACAGTTATTCGCAGTTTTAAGCACTTACTTTACACATGTAAACAAAATAAGCTTCGCTTGTCATTATACGATGATAAAAGTACTTTTAAATGATGCAATTCATTCTCTTCCATATGGTCATTATTTGATAAGAAACAAACAATTACTTATGTCTTGAGCATTAACTTCTAAGATTTAACTTTTGTAATTAAATGAATATTTTTTTAATGTTTTTTTTATTTCTTAAAATACTTTGAAATTTAAAAATGGAAATTAAAAAAAAATTTTAAAAAAATTGATGCTTAATGAATTGTAAGAAATTTTGATTGTAAAATAAACAGGTGAATTAAAAAATTAAAAAAGCATCTGTTTCTGTTTATTACAATTAATTAAATGTCATGTAATAGTTGTTATGATAAAAAAAAAAAAGGAGTTGCTAATTAAATATTCATGCCTAATTACGAGTAATTAATACGTACAACATTAATTGTCCTCATTAAACCTGTAATTGTATCGATTGATTGGTAATATTCATCGCAAAATCATATTTTTCATAAATATTAATAAATAAATAAATAAATAAATAAAAATAAAATAAAAAAATAACGGTTGGAGTGCCATCCGGTGACAAAAAACGTAACCAAAAAATGTCATCTAATAGTTGCATCATAAAAAAGAGTTGGTAATTAAATATTCAAGCTTAATTACAAGTAATTAATATGATCATCATTAATTGACCTCGTTAAATCTGATATAGTATCGATTGATTGGTAATAATCATCAAAAAATCATATTTTTCATAAATAGAGTTTCTAATTAAATATTCAAGCCTAATTACTGAAAAAAAGAGTTGCTAATTAATAATTCAAGTCTAATTACAGATAAATCATACTTTTTTCATTAATAATTATCAATATCTCATTGTTATTCATGATATTGATAGCAAACTCGAAAAATGTGCATGAAATCTCATTGAAATTCGCTATAGCTCATTAATATTCATGATTATTGACTTCATTGATTGATTTTATTGATAGCTGATGTATTGACAGCTCAAGGTCATATCGATTTTGAAGATGATGAGCTCTGACAGGCCTTAAATTAACTACTTGTGACAGGCCTAGATCTTCCATTAATGAAAGATTCATTTTTTATGCTCCATATACGGTACTTCAAAACTGAGAAATAGTGGTGTGGAATTGCCTGTTAAAGAGGAAATATCTTCAAACCATAAAATAAAAATTCTGTATGAATTGTTGGCTACTTATTTTTTCATATGGTGAATGTCTTTTTGTGTTTAGAAGTTTCCTTCTTTTACAAGGACTTGTAGACTTAAAATTAAATTCTATGTCAAAAGATGAAGGTCTCTGTAATCACTTAACATTTACGACGTCTATTCAAAAAAGAACTGAACTTTTTTAATTATGTGGCAACAGATCGTCGTAGCGACGAGCGGTTGGCAGCACTGGCAAATATCATATCCTTCTGCCTAATGGATTATTTGCAATTTTTTACATGTTGTTTAGTTTCCAAGTTATTGTCATTTGAGTGCAATGTGTTTCAGTGTTCGTGGCGACTTTTGCAATGTCCGATTTACGAGAGCAACGATACAAAGTGAAATTTTGCGTGAAACTAGGGAAAACGTGGAGTAAATTTGCAAAGAGAGACCACTGTTGTGGCAAGACAACTCATGGTTCCTTCATCATGTCAAGGTGCCTGCCCACTCAGCCTTGTTAATTCACTAGTTTTGTGCCAAAAATCAGATGACTGTCCTCCCCCAGCCTTAGCTCCCTGCAACTTTTTCTTGTTTCCAAAATTAAAATCAGTGCTGAAAGGATGCCATTTCGACTTCATTGATGGCATTAAGAAAAATTTGTCACTGGCATTGAAGGATATTCCAAAAGAAGCTTTCCAGGACTGCATGGTAAAGTGGGAACACCATTGGAACAAGTGTGTGAATAGAGGAGGGGAGTGCATTGAAGGTGTTGCAAATAGATTATTTCACATCCTTTAAAATCATTAAGGCAAGGCATATCAAGTGTTTCTAATCTACGTTTATTCTATTCTAGTATACATAAAAATGAGCAGTGCTCTCTAATAAAGTAAAACAGAAAGTGAAAGGGAAAATCTGAAAACAAACAATGTGAACACAAGAAGAGACTTTGACCACTAGTCTCTCTTTGGGTCTCTCAGGTTCCCCTCTCTAGTCTCTGTCTGGGTCCCTGGCTTCACTGGGTCTGATTCAACACACTCCCGGGCCACAGGTGCATTGGTCACATCCGGTTCTGGTTGAATTTCCAATGGGCACAACAACTGGACTGGTCTTCTGATGGTGTTACCTGAAACGAGACCTAACAAACAAGAACGAACACGTCCATTTCTCCCTACATGGATTTTTTTTATCAATCCCAACTGCCAAGAGAGACGTGGAGTTCTTGATTCTTTTATAAGAACAACATCTTCAATTTTAATCGAATCTTGAAGCTTTGGTACTTTATTCATAAAGGTATAGCATAATTGTATTAAATATTCGTTCTTCCATCGATTCCAGCAGCTTCTGTCTTTATTTCCATCGATTCGTCATCAAATTTGTAGAGTTTATCATTTTGGGATTTTGAATTGAAGAAAGTGTAATTAATCTTTGTCCATTCATAAAATGAGCTGGAGTTAATGGTTCTTGTTGTGTATTATTCTCACATATTGTTAATGGTCTTGAATTTACAATTGCTTCTATTTCTGTTAATATAGTGGTTAATTCTTTGTATTTTAAGTATGCTTTTTTAAGTATTTTTCTTAAACATGATTTGACCGTTCCAACAAGTCTTCCCCAATAACCTCCCCACCATGGAGCTCTTTCAATTATGACTTTCCACTGAATTTGATTCGTTGTTATATATAATTGCACATTTGATCTTTTTATGGCTGACATCAACTTTTGAATTTCTTTATCCTTTAAAGTTTCACCTCTAGTTAGGATATCTGCTGGGTTTTGTTTCCATTGTTCTGTGTCTGTATTTTTCAAAATCTCACGAACTCTGTTTGTGACGAATGGTTTTCGTTTCTTATCATGTCGTTTAATCCAATGGAAGACAATATTACTATCTGTCCAATGTTGAAATTTAATATTTGCAATAATTTTCTTTAATCTTTTTGACACTTTTGAAGTCAATAATGCTGCTAACAGTTCAAGTTTCGGGATGCTTAAATTTTTGATGGGTGACACTCTTGATTTGGACAAAATAATTTCTGAAGAAACTGAATTCTCCTTTTTCGTAACCAGGTAAGCAACTGTTCCATAAGCGATTTCACTCGCGTCTCCAAATAAATGTACTTCTGATTGGTCTTGAAATTGTAGCCATCTTTTTATTTTTATCTCTGGGATCAATGGCAGTTCTGAAGTCCAATTCTTCCACTGTTCTTTCAATTGTTCAAGTATTTCTTGATTCCATTCTATTTTTTCTTTCCAAATCTTCTGGAATATAATCTTTGCCTTTATTTGATATGGGTTTAATAATCCCAGTGGGTCGAACACACTAGCTATTGCTTTCAGTATAGTTTTCTTCGTTGGCATGCTGCATTTTATTATTTCATTTGGGCTGACTGATTTTATGCTTAATTCATCTGCTTTTACTTGCCAATTTAGTCCCAATACCGTTGTATTAGTGGTACATTCTTTGTTTTCCTTTTCTTGAAATACTTGTTGCATAATTTCAGAGTTCGACATCCATTTTTGTATTTGCATATTACCTTCATTTAGGATAAATGTGCTTTCTTCAAAAAGCGGTCTTGCTCTTGTTTCGTCTTCGACACTTTCTATTATGTCATCAACGTACATTTGGCTTAGTGATCTACAAGTGTTCTCATTATTATCTTTGTGTTTTTCGAGGTGATGTTCTATGGTTGCTGATAACATAAATGGACTTGGAGATGTACCAAAAGGAACTGTTGTCATTCGATAGGTTATCCAATACTTTTCATCTGTGCAATTATGATTGGAGGCCACAAGAATCTTGTGTAATGTTGATCTTCTTCACAAAGAACTATTTGATGGAATGCTTTGCTTATGTCTGCTGTTATTCCTATTGGGTACTTGCAAAATTTTAATAGTGTGTCCAAAAGATCTGGTATGAGATTTGGGCCCGTGTGTAAGCAATCATTTAATGGAAGTTCTCCTTTGTCATGTGATGAAGCATCATATACTATTTGTAATTTGGTTGTCATACGTTGTTCATTTAGCACAGCTTTATGCGGTGTGTAATAACAGTTTACAGTTTTATTCTCTTTGTTCACTCTTTCTATTATTTGAAGCTGTTCTTGTTCTCTAATGTTTTCTGCATATCTTTCATATAGTGTAAGTTGTTTAAGAAACTTATAATGTAATTGTTTCATTCTTTTTATTGTTATTTGTTTATTGTCTGCCAAAGATTCCTTATTTTCATTCCAGGGAAATGGAACTTCATATCTCTTTCCGTTCCATCTTATGTTTTACTTGAATTCTCTTAATATTTTTGAATTTGTGACTTCGTCTTAGTTTTCCAACTTTTTGTCTATTTCATCTAAATTTCAAAAATTTGTTTGTATTTCATTAGCTTTCTCTGTCTGTACCTTCTGTACTGATACTGATTTTACATGAGTACATATATTGTCATATGATCCGGAAATACACCACCCATAAAATGTTTTCATTGCTACTAAGTTTTCTGTTATTCGTCCTATTTCACCAGAAAACATGTGACGTTTTAATGTTTAACGTTACTTTATAGTTTTGAAATAAATATAGTTCAAACTTTCTACTATTTGTAAAATTAACTTCTCTTAATAATCTCAATTAAAGTTAAGTTTTAATATAAACATTACTAAATCAGCAAACTATCTTCACAACATTGGTGAAGTTAAAATTAAGACAAGAAAATTGGCATTAATTAATCAAGTAAAGTGGATTCAGGTTCTAAATGTCGTTTAAACTGTACATTGCATTGTGTTTAACTGAATTTAAAGACAAAAAGATTATGATAAATGTAAATCTAAAAGGATGGTTGTATGCATCAGTAGTGATTTGCAGCTAAGAAAATAAGACCAATACATGTTACAAAACTTAAAATAATATTTTTATGGTGCAAAAGATATTGAAAATAACCATATGTTCAATTATAATCCTTGACAAAATAAATTCCTACCAGGAATTAAGTTAAAAAAAAAATTCCCAAATAATTACTATTTTAATAAAAAGAAACAACTAACAAACAAATGTATGTGATTCTATCCTGCTTTAAAAGCTTAGAAGGAATTGTCGACATTGATGAAATAAGATGAGCAAATTGTATTGCCTAAAAAGACTAACTGTGCCAACACAATCAAATACAAAGTGTTGTTTGAAGAAATAGTTCCAAGAAATTAGCAGTAAGGGACATAGAACAATGTTCCTAAATAATTATAGTATGAAAAGATTAAGAGTGTTCACATACAAATGCTTCTAATAAGACATAAATCCAACATTATGCTTGAAAAGGAACTTTAAGATCAAACATAAAAAGGAAGAAAAATTAATATTAAAAAAAAAAAAAATTGACTGCATCACTCGACCATTGTAAAATTACAAAAATTGGGCAAAAATTAAGCAACCCCCCAAAATTAATAAAGATAACTTTTGAATTACATCTTTGTTCAAAAAGGAAGAATGAAGAAATAATTTAAACAAAAATTATAAGGAAAATTGGATAGGTTAAATTGTCCTAATAAAATTTAACTTAAGCCCCAATGGGGTTAGATTAGCAAGGCAACAGTTGGCAAGGCCAAAAAAAATCTGCGTCACAGGGGTGGATCCAGGAATTTTTCCAGGGAGGGAGGGGGGTGACTTACAAGGAATCATAACATCTCAGTGCAAATAGTTACCACATTTGTATTACAAAGTTGACTTGTTTAAATGAGAGATAATCACTTATTTTGGGAGCAGATAATTTTGAAAAATATGAATTATGACAAAATGAACTACAATACAAATTCTATTCGCCTATTTTTCAAATTTGCAAATCTATTGATGATATTATCAATGTTCGGGTGTATATCTCAATGGACATGCAGCAACGCAAGTCCAGTCAATCTTTCTTCACCTATTCGTGCTTGCATCCAAGTTTTCAGTCTTCTCAAACATGAAAAGCTACGTTCTGCAGTGGCAACAGAAATTGGAAGAGTGGGCAATACTTGAAGCAAAGATTTCAAAATTGGGTAACTTTGAGCATCACACTTCTCATATATCTCAAGAGCTCTATTAATAATCGTCAAACCATTGAATTGAGGAGATTTTGGGAACGAAATCATTTCATTTAATAATCTAGTTTACATTGCAGCTTCACTCATACCCAATAGATTGCAGTAATTTTTAGATATAAAGGTAACATTTTTAAGCAAAGCATTCAAATCTGTATTTGTTACCATCTTGGATGGAAGCAAGCAAAATAAATCAAAATATGTCAGTGTGCCATCAGTAAAGCGATCATTAAGATCTGATAGCACGTGATCTAAAATTGGTATGAATACAGCCAATTTCCGGTAGGAATGTACCTCATCTGTACCACTAAATGATGACTTTGAATGATTAACACATTGTGTTTGTCTTTTTGTTATTCGTGGCACACAAATCTGAACACCTAAATCATCAGCAGCCTTTTTGGCCTGGGCCAGAAAAATGTAAAAGAATGCATCTGCATTGCCTCTTTTTTTTTCTTCTAATACAGTCATCACTTCTGTAATTTTTTCTTTTCTTACAACAACATCTATGACTTCACTCTGTAATAACACTTAGTTGCCTTGTAGTTGCCTTAGTTGCCTTGCATATCGCTTAACAATACAGTGAGATGATGAATTCACCATCATAAATTGCTTTTAGTAAACAATGTGCTTTAGATGCTGTTTTCATGTCATTCCAATTTGATATTTCAGTAAGTGCATCAATAATTTTAGGCAAGTCATCCTGAAATTGTAAAATTGAATCATGCCTCTCTATCCATCTGGTTTCACAAATGCTTAACATTTGATGGTCTAAAATATTCCTTAAAACAAAATTTCCTTTGCTTGATATATTAAAAAAACCAACAACTTCTTGTACAGTTCCTATTAAATTCCGAACAGCCTGAACTTTACTCGACTTTGAAATAGACAAATTGAGCGCATGATTTCTGCGTGGACAAACATGGCAATTTTTCCCTTCCTTTTGAATTTTAGCAGCAGCCCCACACACACATCTGACATGTCGACACTACATCCATCACATCCTATTCCAACACAGTTCTGAATTTGGAGCCCTAATATTTTTAAACATTTTAGAACAGTCTGGCCCAAAATAATTCCTGAAATGACTGGTTCATTTTACTTGTTTTCATCTGATAAATAATTTTCAGCATGAAGATCGACAAAGCCAACAAAATCTTCTCTTACTCTTGTTTTCAAACACATATCTCAATGATATACTCAATTGAGATATGTGTGCAACGTCAGTAGTTTCATCGAATATTACACTGTCATATTTGGCAATTTAGACTCTTGTGATAATTATTGTTAGAATTTCTTCCCCACAACATTTAATAAGTTCATTTGCTGTTGTTTTGCTGATATACGTAGCATTTGATTTAGCATTTTTTAATATGCTCCTCGAGCTTTTTATCTCCGCTATCAATCCCAAAACGTAGTAAAGCTCTGAAATTTCCATCATTTTCAACAGGGCTGTCAGTGGCATCACCTAAAATCCTATCATCTCTGTGACATTTTTATTAATAGGAATATTTTACTGTAAATGCAACATCATTGTTTTAATAATAGGAATGAGTTGTTACCTATTCTCTAACACTTGAGTTTTTCTTGCTGAGCTTAAGCGATTTCTTATTTCTAATTCAGGAGTTTCAAAAATTTCAGTGAAGGATAAACCATTGTCAGTGGCTTCCTTATCATACCCTGCAGAGTTGTGCTGTTCTAAGTCACCATCTTTCCCCAATAATTTAGCAAATTTAACTAAAGATTGAGTCACAAGGTTTTTCAGAGGAACAGTTTTTTGACCTCCAACTAATACTTGGGTTTTAAAAATAACAATATGCATATCTGATATAACTGGCGTTCCTTTTGATTTTATATTTTGTATTATCTGAATATGAATATTAAAATATAGGCTCAATGGGTTGTTTCGTATTCATTGATTGTTTAGTCAAAATCTGATTACCAGAACGGCCGCTAGAAGGGTTTAAATGCTGTCACTTTAATTATAACCGCCCTGTACCTTCGAAATCATAGAATAGAGAGAAAATGTAATGGTCTAACTTTGACAGTGTTTGCAAAATAAGCCCTGACAGATCTCAGAATAAACTAACTAAATACTAACTAAATCAGATACTTCTTGAAATGGTTTTCATTTACATATCTTTTTTTTCTTCTCGACCTCTTTTCAAATGAATTGAAAAAGGATAAATAAACCCTTTACCAGGATTCCATGGATATTTTAAGATTTCATATTTGGTATGATCACTCATCTGATTGCTATTATTTATGAATGAACCAATGTCATAAGCACTTGCACTTACATGTCCACTGACATCATTACTTATAGCAGAAGCCTGATCTTCAGAAATGGGAAGAGATTCTTTGCATGAAGTTGGAATTTGTACCTCATTAGCATTTCCAGAATGCTTTCTCTTACGAACA
The DNA here is from genome assembly GCA_023313115.1 of Rhysida immarginata. NCBI lineage: Eukaryota > Metazoa > Arthropoda > Chilopoda > Scolopendromorpha > Scolopendridae > Rhysida > Rhysida immarginata. The sequence continues at coordinate 2,617,789 of JAHWFO010037430.1, forward strand.
ACAAAGCGATCCATTTGATTTGCTGCATCCACTCCAATAGCAATGATGGAATTTATCAATTAAATTTGCAAAGCTATTGATCTGAATAAAAATTTTCAAAAAATGCAACAATCCAATAATATAGACTAACTAAAAGTGGAATAATACTTGCAAACAGTAACAAATTTGAAGCTTCAAATAGGTTGTAAATATAACTTCATTAAAAGGAAATTCGACAGCAGTCAGCAATACAAATAGATCAAGACCACATGGCTGCAATCTTTTGGACCAAAACTAAACTTAAGAAATAAGAGTAAAAGCAGAGAAACCAATACAGAAATCTGGACTAAAAAATAGACGAATTAAGAAGATTTGTAATGAAAAAAAAGGATCAAACCTTCAGCAATCAAAACCTGATTATCGAATTTCGAACAAAATTCAATTTCTTATAAGTATAAAAATAGTGAATCGAAATAAAACACCTGCACAGAACTATGCAAAGCAAATTAAGATGTGGCTTTAAAAATTTCAAATCTACTGTAAATTTAACTTCAATCAAAGCTAATTCGACAGCAGTTTATATAAATCAAGACCACATGGCTGCCTCAATCTAAGACCACGTGGCTAGAAACAATTTCTTAAAAATATCTAAATATAAAAACGAAATAAAACAGAAATAAACAAAATAATCTAAGATTAACTGTTAGAAACAACGAATTTCTACTACTATTTGCAAAGGGGGAGAGGAATTTTACCTTCAATCATAAAAAAAATTCTATGAAAAATTCTCCTCAATGAAAACCACGTGGCTGCACAGTCAGTCAAGTTGCCGTAGCATTAATGTTGGCTTGCTGCTAGTTAATTAATCACAGTTTGGTCAGTTCAAGAATCTCTATTCTGATTGGTTTAGCTCAGCCAATCAGAGTAGAGGTTACAAAATTATAACAATAAAATGAATTGTCTAGTATCTGTTCTGATTGGCTGAGCATTCAGCCAATCAGAACAGAGATACAAATACGAAAGGACTGAGCCCCCCTCCCCCCCCCCCCCCTGGATTCGTGCCTGCTGCATCATAGTTAATTGGGAAATGTCCATCTCAGCAGAAGAAAAGAAAACGTGAAGAAAATGAAGCTTACATGTCCAAGGCAATAGAAGAAGCTAAGATATCAGGAGATTATCTTTGAATAATCATCATTCAGAAGTGGAAGATGGATGCTGAGGTGGCCAATGAAGATGTTGTTTCCCGCTGTTGGAACTGGAGCCGATATGGCTCCAGAGGGGCAACCTTAGATCGTAAAACAGGCAGGGTGCCCAGGCGCAAAAAGAGGCCTGTCTGATAATATATCATCTGAGCGTCTCTGTAAGGTCATAGATGTCGAGAGGAAAGGTGAAGAAGTACGAGATGTTATTCGTATCCCCTTCGATGACCTTACAGAGACGCTGAAATGATATATTATGTCTCCGAAACGTAGCTGGGCCAAGCCGTGGCACTCGAGCTGGAGGAAAGACCTAAGATGAAAGGCGCCTCTCCTCCAGATGGCTGAGGCTGGCAGATGGACACCAGCAGATCGCTGCTGATGGGCCAGCCAAAGCTCTCTCTTCATAAAGGCGATGGAAGTGGCTAGGTCCAGCTTAAATGCAGCACCGGTGGAGCAGTCCATCAGAAATCGCGCTGACTGGATGGAGAAGACAGCCAGACCAAAGTGCGATGAAAGGCGATCCCAGATGGACCGTGCAAACGGGCACTCGAAGAAAACATGATCGATGGATTCAGGAGACCCACAAAAAGGCAACCAGCAGAACCGACTACCCCCCACTGATGTAAATGCTGGAGAGTATAGAATCTATGGTGCAGCAGACGCCATTGAATTAAAAACCGTCTGCTCGAAGGCGAAGGTCTTGATGGCCTTCAAGATGGCTGGCCATGGATACTCGGGGTGCCAACACACGATGTCAGAAGACGCACCCCGGTCGGCCTGCTGGAAGAACCAAGATAGACGAAGGCTCCCCCAGTCTTGTGGGTCTAGCTGATGTAGATCAGGAATGAATGTCGCCAGGTCTTGCTGGATACGATTGTAGAACCCAGGAGACCGTAGGTTGATAGTCACTGGCAGCGAAGTAGGAACTGTCAGCCCATTCACCTTAAAAAAGAAACGCAGGTGCAGGAACAGAAAATTGGCCCAGATGGGAGGGGGAAGGAGGAAGACCCAGATCAAAGCAGCCAATCTGGCTGCAATGAGATAGCGCCGGATGTTAGGCAGGCCCAGACCTCCTCCATCAAAGGGGATAAACACAGTTCCGCACGAACGGGGTGACAGACTGCTGCATATCCCCAAATACAGTCCACAACTGCACCGTGCACTTTCCTCAAAGGCTGAGGAGATGGTAAGGCGAATAGGCATTTAGACATCAATAAAGACAGGATGTGTGTCTTGATGAACCTCGCCTTGACAAACATCGAGGTGGTAAAACGAAAGTTTTTGCCAAGGTGAGACAAACACTTATCAATAACTTGCTGCCAGTGACGAGAGTCCATTTCTGGTAAAAAGGAGAAGACGTATCCCAGCACTGTAATTTGCTCACACAACGTTATTGGGAAGGATTGAAGATAGTCCACCGTCCACTTCCCAATAGCGATGCCTTTAGACTTGACGAGATTGATGGAACTTCTCGTCGAAGTGCTAAAGAGATAGAAGGATTGTTTATAGATGCCCAGGGAATACGCATCAGATGCAAATAACACTACATTGTCAGCATATGCCAGCGTACGGATGTCGATGGAAGCAGCTGCAAATCATACCCCCGGACATCTGCGATTAAGAAATTGCAATAGTGGCTCCAAATAGAAAATGTATAAGAGGGGAGAGATGGGACACCCCTTCCTGACACCTTTGGACAGTTTGAAGAAAGGCGAATTGGAGCCATTAATCGCCACACATGATGTGGCAGAAGCATACAGTGCTGAGATAATCGTAGCAAATTTCCGAAGATGAAGATGGTGAAAAACTCGGAAAAGAAACACATGATTCGCCTTGTCGAAGGCCTTTTCCTGGTTAAGACTTAGCACGGCGAGAGTCTGACGACGCACACATGCTTCCTCCATAACACATTTGATGGTAATCAGATTGTCGGGCATCCTGCGAGATGGAATGGAGCAGGATTGCCCCGAATCGAAAAACTCGTCGGCAAAACATTTGAGCCGTTGTTGGAGAACACCAGTGAAGACCTTTGTAATCTGTGTTAAGTAGAGTAATAGGCCTCCAATGGGTGACGAGTTCAGGATCCAGTACCTTGGGGAGCAAGATGATTCTCCCCGCGGTAAGGTCCGACGTGATGGAGGAAGGGTCCTTGAGGATTGAATTGAATACTTGTAACAGAAAAGGCCCAAGAAGTTTCCAAGTCGCATTGAAGAACGAGTACGGGATGCCGTCTAATCCAGGGCTGGACTGATGATGGCCATCCATCGACAGAAACTTCTTAACTTCATCTTCGGAAGATGTTGTTTCCCCATGGTTGCTTACTGGCAGAGTGGAAGAGCAGTCAGTAAAATTTTCTAATGCAGTTGAATTTATATACTTTGAGCAACAATCCGAAAGCACACGGCTAGCACGTAGTGACAATAGGAAATCACTCTCAACAGCATGAGTATGTAAATGAAAGAACAACTTCTTTACTCTTCAATAACATTCAAGTGATAAAAGGACATTATTAAAAAAATACAGAATTGTTTTTAAAATATCTCAGTCAACTGATAAATGATTATAATCATGTTAAAATAACTACAATCATAAATAGTTCTATACATAAAAGGAAAAGAAGGGATCCCAATATACATATACAGGGTGGTCCATAAGTCTGTCCCCCCCTTTTATTTTTTGAACCGAAGCAGATATGTCAATTTTGATGAATCCAATGAATAGGAAGTTGTGGGTGGCCTATCCCATGGTGCACTTTTCATCATCCCAAATATGCAAATTAGGACACATTCAAAATTTATCTCAAAAACCGTAAGGGATAGAGAAAAAAAACCCAATTGCAAACTTGTTCAGCATAAAAAAACAAACAAAACAAAAAAAAAATCATCCAAATCGGACCAACGGTTCCCAAATAAAGTTAACAAAAGTAAATAACCATCTCAAACTAAAAAAAGCCAACTGGGCCAAACCAAAGCGAATCATGTTGGTAACACTCTAAAGGTTATGTTCCACAAGATGCCCTTCAGCACCAATGCACAACTGAACATGTAGTTTCAAAGATGCCATCACTCTTGTTACCATATCAGATGTAATGGATTGGCAGGCAGTCTGAATTCTCTGTTGCAAATCCAGCATAGAAGTTGGCTGAGTGGCATAAACATTGTCCTTAAGGTAACCCCACAAAAAGAAGTCATTAGGGGAAAGATCTGGTGAGCATGCAGGCCAACGAATTGGGCTACCCCGGCCGATCCACTGACCTGGAAACATTGCTTCGAGATGATCACAAGTAGCTGCCACTGAATGGGCTGGAGCCCCATCATGTTGATACCATACCCTGCGAAGTGATGCTAAAGGAAGCTCATCTGCAAATTCTGCCACTACAACATTATTATCATGTCTCTGTATCGTGCAGCTGTCAACGTCCCTTCGTAGAACAATGGACCAACCAATTCACCATTGATGATTCCACACCAGACATTCACTCTCCAATTCACCTGGTGCGCAGCTTCTCGTAACCATCTAGGGTTTTCTGTTGCCCAATAATGGAGATTGTGTTTATTAACCAGACCATCTCGAGAGAAGCTGGCTTCGTCTGACCACAAGACCCAATTGAGAAAGCCTGGGTCATCGTCGATGCGATTTAGCAGCCAATTGCAGAACTCAAGACGAAAATCGTAGTCTGTTGGCTTCAATCCTTGGTGGCAGTGGACATGATAAGGGTGGAATCCATGCATATGAAGTAATCTTAACCTGGCGTCACTCGCGCGAGCGGTGTTTACACCGCACTTTTTGATTTTTTTGATTTAGCTCATCATACAGTGGCACTACCTTGTGATGACTTCCATGTATTCCAAGTACAACTTATTGGCAACAGCTAGCGCCAATAAAAAATGTTAAAATTAAAAATTAAAAAAGTTAAACTTAACAAATTAGAATGTAAAAATTAAAAAAAAAGCTACGATTTTGGCATAAATTTATAAAAGTATAATAAAAATCATTTTGTTATTTTATCTCACTGAGTTCTTTTTTATCAAATAAAATCACTTTTAAAAAGTGCGGTGTAAACACCGCAGCGCGGGTAGTGCTGTTATAAAATTTGACGCGAGTGACGCCGGGTTAATACTGATTGATGACTGCAGCCAGCTTCTTCAGCAACTGATCGAGTACTACAATGAGGATTAGCATAAACAGCAGCTAAAATGGCTGTGCTGGAGTCCTCTGATGTGACAGTTGTTGGTCTACCTTGCCGGGTCTGATGACTGACACTTCCTGTTTGCTGAAATCGTTGAACAACCTGGCGAATTGTCTTAGAAGTGGGAACTCTAGCATTGGGATATCTAACTTGGTATTCCCTGGCTGCACCTTTGTAATTATGTGCAAATCCAAAACATAAAACCATACCAACCATTTCTTCTCTACTGTATTCTGCCATTTTTCAGACCTGATTGGCAGTTTCTTCCCCATTCATCAAAAAGCTTCAGCATTTAAAGGGCTAGTGGATAAAACCCAACAGGAGCGGACAGGAAGATGCAAATGCAATGTGAGTGCCAATTAGCATTTGCAATTAACTTTTTTTGGGAACCGTTGGTCCAATTTGGATGATTTTTTTTTGTTTTGTTCTTTTTTTTATGCTGGACAAGTTTGCAATTGGGTTTTTTTCTCTATCCCTTATGGTTTTTGAGATAAATTTTGAATGTGTCCTAATTTGCATATGTGGGATGATGAAAAGTGCACCATGGGATAGGCCACCCACAACTTCCTATTCATTGGATTCATCAAAATTGACATATCTGCTTCGGTTCAAAAAAATAAAAGGGGGGGGGGACAGACTTATGGACCACCCTGTATATAAATACATACGAGTGTTGGGGCATAAGTTCATGGCAACTATTTTTTTTTTGTAGATATGTGAACTGATCACAAACGTATATGTGTCGTGTGGAAGTTCTGCAGGCATAGTGTGTATGCAGAACAACAGATGGCTCTGTGATAGCTGGTAGTAGCGCAGCGAGGGTTGTGAAATCAGTCAGTTGGTGAGTGTCGTGCGAGATGGAAGTAACCCGTGTTGAGCAGCGCGCTTACATCAAAATAGACGTTCTCCGAGGGAGAAATGCGATGGAATGTCACAGTGAATTAGTGGAAGCCCTTGGGAATAATGCCCTACCATACCGTATAGTAGCACGGTGGGTAGGAAAGTTTCAGCAAGGACGTGTGTCAACCAGTGATGAGCAACCGTGAAGGCCATATTGCCCTGAAAACTACCGTAATAAATTAGTGTGTTACGATATTTCAGTGCTATTCATTGTCCCCACATGTAGCTAACACCTTGTCCTTTCGTCTGTATATGTCACATTTTCCAACGGGACTGGTATCTTCAAGAAAAAAAATAGTTGCCATTGACTTTTGCCTCAACCCTCGTATATACACATAAATATTATAAAATCAACAGTAAGTGTATACACTAAAAAATATTTAATTATCCATAAGTTCTGCCCACAGCACAAAATTCGAATTAAGTTCAAAATAATTAAACTCCTGTATTAACAAATTGATGGAAAGTGGAAAATTTCTAAAGAAATGCAACACCCTAAACAAAATCGACAATCTGCCACCAAAAAAGTTTCTACATGAAAAAATTATCTTAATGAAAATAATTAAACAAATAATTAATTGAAATAAGAAATTACAAGCAAATAATGAAACTAAATCAATTAAATATCAATATACTAGCAATGCCCGGGCAAGCTAAAAAAAAAAAATTATAATAATAATAAAATAATTTATTAATCAGAATAAATTTTAATGGCAGAAAGTCAAAAAAAAGCTGTCAAAGGAATTAATGTGATGAAAGAAGCACTCGAGAATCACAAACAGACACCAATATACATCTGATCCTATCAACCAGATCTAGGGGGGATGCTTCTATTCTCTGGAGTAGATGGAAGAATTCTATTTTGAAACAAAAGCATTTGTTTTTGAATGTTTTTTGACAGGAAGAAGCACATGTTGTCGGATTTTAAATTAAATTTACCAAAGGGTTGAGGGACGTTAGGATTATACTTGCGCATGGTGGGCTTGAGTGAGTGGACAGGATTGATAACCAAGCGCACTGGTTGGTGGTCGCTCCCATATGCGCCTTGGACTAAGGAGATGTTGATCGGTAGAGGCCAGTTTGAAGAGGAGATAGCAATGTCCAGGTTAGATGGAGACCAAGTCGGCCTAGGTGGCGTGTAGGTAAAATTTGGAGTAAAGTGGACAGTTAGATTATGTCTTATAATGAAGTCTTCTAAACAAGTCCCATTATAATTATAGTTTTCACATCCCCATAGCGGGCTTTTGGCATTAAAGTCGCCAATAATGATGAATAGGGGTAATAATGAATTAATTAGATTCTCCCACGCAACTTTTCTGATGAATCCCGGGACATAAACGAAGTACAAGTGCAGCCAGATGTTAGAAAAATAAATGACGAGATCGATTAAAGCAATAGAATCAAAGCGTTTACTGGAATTTATGAAGTGTGGGATTTGGGGGTTTACAGTGGCTTACCTCCCCCATGGTGGTCCCTATTGTTAAGGTAGGAGATGCAGTTACTGAAATTAATCACAGAGTCAGTGTTCAGGTAAGTCTCACAAATAGCCCGTATGTCAGATTTTCTTTGTAAAAGAGTAGTGTCTTCCCAGTTCGAGATGACACCTCTCGCATTCCAGTGGATGATCTTAATCAATGTCAATTGTGTCTTGTCCACGAGGTGTGTGTTGGTGGGGGGGCAGCGTCGGAGAAAGCATATCTTGCCACCAGGAAATAACTTCTGAGAACCAACAAGGTGAGTGCTGGAATCTCTTTGTCATGATGTCAAGTGTATTTTCGACACTTCTCGAGTTGTCCAGATTGTCAGGGCATTTGGCATCCACTATCAGGGTGGAGATGAAGAGTTTTAACATGCTACTGATGGCTTCATCCTTATCGATTGTGGCTGAGTCTATTTTGGAGCCAGGTGTCACTGTATAGGTCGGAAGAGCCTCCATTTGCTGTTATTTTACTGGGTCGGTTGAGGGGTTTGTAATGAGTTCTGCCGTAAAAGGGGAAAGTTGTGACCATGGTAGTTGAGAAGGGTTCATATTCAGTTCACTTTGACCAAAATGGGGGACAACGAAGTTCCTAACGACAGGGGGGAGAGCAATTCGTCCCTACCACTGGTAGTACAAGTCAGAAACTCTTGCTGGGTGTCTGGTCATGATCCACTTTGATACTCATGCGAAGGTGAATTAGAGGCCTGGCATATGTAATTCTGTTGTCTTCAGACTGGGGGGGTGACGCTGACCCCCGGAAACTTGCGAGGCGTATAATTTCTGGATGGGTGCTTCTGCTCCTAATTCCAAGTCGACCAGTTTCTTTGCTTCATAGTATGAGCAAAATAAATTAACCATTTTGGTTCGGATAAGGGCCTCGTATTTGAATTTGTTGCAGCCCATATAGTAAGGGGAATGCCCCCCCCCCCTCACAATTTATGCAGAGGAAAATTTGAGAGGTGCAATCAGCTCTTACATGATCTGTACACGTGCATTTAGAACATGTTGCTGGGTATTGGCATCTTGTCTTAGTATGCCCTAGCCTGTGGCATTTGATGCACTGCATTGGCCGGGGGAGGGGGGTCTGACAACCGTATATATTTAATTTTCAAAAATAATTTTCTCTGGTAGAGATGGGAGACAGAAATAAATTAGGGCCTTTGAAAACGTGGCTCCTTGGAAAGGAGGTGGAAGCATTTTCATTCCAGTGATATACTTTATTTGATGCATTTTGCAATTCCTCTATAGTCATGTCAAAGCGAATGCCATGGATTATTCCCACAGAAGATGTAAGAAATCTGGGGATTTCATACTCCAGCATGAGGGTTTCTATATCTCTAAATTTGGAGCATCTTTCTGCTTGAGCAGCGGACGGG
>JAHWFO010037430.1:2627011-2647297 GCA_023313115.1 Rhysida immarginata
GACAACCATGAATATTTCATTTTCAAAAATAATTTTACCCCATCGTGCTCACCAAGGAAATAAAACGGGAAGCAGCACAATTAGATTGCGGAAAAGAAGTGAGAAATTTGCACTTATTTCTTTATTTAGCTTTACTTTAAATAGGCGCAGAGCGATTCTTCCCTGGGTAGAATTATGGAAAGTACCAGAAGCGACTATACTTATTCAGATAAAACACTGGCGTAACGCGTTCCAAATTTTTTCGGTTTTCTGCTGATGCTGTTTCAAAATAAAACCAAAACCGGAAGCCGTGTTATAGTCTTTAGATGGCTTAGAGAATTTAAAGAAGACCGACTTTCAGTTGTTTAGCAGTAATTGTCCACAAAGATCGGCAGATAATGTTAATTAAACTAGATGAGACAATGAGAATTTTATTTGGTGGTAACCTCACAGTGGTCTAAGATATTCTTCATATGGCCCACGTTAGTTGATTCCTGAATAAAAGGCCGTTTGAATGGAGACATGTCATGAGCTGTTGCATGTCTTTGCTGATAGAAGAGATGCTTTTCTGGAATCCGTTGTCACCAGTGATGAAATGGTTGCATCTTTATTTGAGAAAAACGAGGCAGCACTACATGACCAGATTCTCTGTCCCCAAAAAATGAGAAAGTTTCTCCTCCATCTTCAGGAAACATGATAGTGTTAACCTTCTTACATTTTGAGGGAATGGTTTGCTGCATAAGAGAATGTTACGGTTCTGATGAAAATTCTGAGGAGACACGTTGCAAAGAAACAATCACAAAACTTCATCATGATTATGTGAGATCTCGTGCTGTATTCGCGAGTGAAAGATATCGATCTGCCCTCTGGTGTTCTGCAGCGAAACAAACGAGAGTGGTATTCAATAGTGGAAAGCAACTCATGTATAAGCTGGCATAATCGTTGTTTGTAAGGCAAGGTTTGTTTTTTTTTGCGAATCTATTTTTCGTGCACCTGAGATTATATGGTGTAAATATATACTACATGATCAAAGCAGTTGGGACATCTATTGCTCTACAGTAAAGCCGCAAAAAGCTTCAATCTGTAGTGTGTAGGACCACCCCGAGCTGCTATCACTGCCTCCACCCTACATGGCATACTGTCCACAAGTTTACGGTATGTGTCCACAGGTATTGACCTCCATTCCTCGAGGATTGTCGTGGTCAGTTCCTGGACAGATGTAGGGCGAACCATCCTGGATCTCACACGTCGTTCCAATTCATCCCAAATATGTTCGATGGGGTTGAGATCAGGACTCTGGGTGGGCCAATCCAGTTCTTCAACCCGTATCTCATCAAACCAGTTGGATATGGATCTTGCTTTGTGGCAAGGTGCATTGTCGTGCTGGAAGAAGAACAGCCCGTCACCGAAGTGTTCCCAGAGTGCTGGAAGTGCCCCGTTATCCAGAACGGTCCTTTAGCCATAAGCATTGAGGTTTCCATCCATCTTGATGAGTGGGCCCAGTCCAGTCCAGGAGGAACACCCCAGGTGTTCACAGGGGTGTCCCAACTCCTTTGATCATGTAGTGTAGATTACGAGTGCTCTCTCATTATTTATTTTGTATACCGTTCAGAAATGAAAGAAATTAAAACAATTCATTTCAAAAACAATCTGTGAATTATTTGGTGTAACATAAGTTTGCAATGGATGAAGAACGAAGTTATGTAGGTGCAGATTTTGGAAGAATGAAGAAAAATAATTGTATTTCTAACAGATACTGTAGCGTGCCATGAGGGGGGAGGGGAGGGGAGCAGAGCACTGACATAATGTGCAGGAAAGTGTGGCTGCATGTTTTAAAATTTGTGAAGCAAGAACCAAAGTATATTTACATCTGCCCCTTGCATTTTAAAAGAGATGATCTCTTTATTTGACAATTCTCTGTGCTGTTGCATGTTTTTTCCTGGGTGTGAATGCATTTTATTCGACCGACGGACATTCAACCGAACGGACATTACACTGAATGGACATTACACTGAATGGACATTACACCGAATGGACATTTCACCGACGGACATATGACCGAACGGAGATTTAACCGACGGAGAAATACCCGTATTTCACTTACATTTGGACAATCGACGTAAAGAGACGTTTTCAGCAATATAATTCATTTAATGCAAAAGAAAATAAATGTTTTCAGGAGGTTATTTTGTATAACAAATCTTAAGTATATATATTATGATATAAAATTTATTATGCAAGCATATTGTATTTTGTCTATAAAATTATTCGTTCTTGTATGTCTTTTTTAATAAATGTATGTTTTCATAACGTTAGGTAGGTTAAGATAGGAACCGGAAAAGATGCAACTCCGGGTCTTGTATTATTAAATAATATCTATTCTTTTCCTGTATGTCTTTTTAAATGAATATTTTACTTCTATAAAATGAGATACTCATTAGTGATGGGCGATATTTGATACTAGTATCGTGTATTAAAACTTTATTCCATACTCATCAGGTTTCTGTCCTGCTTTATGAGGGGACATAAAAATTATTAATCGGATAGTATCAAATATGAAAATCAACTGGTAATGGGTTGAGTATTTCTAACATTTTTCATTGTAGAATTCATTTTCAGAATAAAGACCAGCTATTGAATCATACACTGAAATCTATAATCGAGAACTATTACGAGTTGCCGAGGATTGATTTTCTGAGAGAAATTGTCCACTATGTTTAATTGTTTTCTTGTGGACAATTGCTTTTATACATTTCAATAAATACATGGTTTTAAAAAAGGATTTAAAGATAATAATTGTTACAAAATTTCTTTATTAAACTATTGAAAAGCATCTAATGATATTGACACCCTACCGAATATCGGACATACTGTATATAGTGCATGGTGTAATTATGTAATGTAAAACATTAATGGGATTTTACTATCGAAAACATGGACCGTATAGAAAGCCATCTCTTTACCAACCTAACCTAATGAAAATCAACATGGGTATTAGTGATGGGCGATACTTTGGTATCGCATATTTTATAGTCATCGGTACTGTCAGAATTTTCGCATTTGATGCTATCCGATATTAGAATTTTTGTCTCCTCATAAAGCAGGACAGAAATCTAATGTGTATGGAATAAACTTTTAATACACGATACTTGTATCAAATATTGCCCATCACTAATGAGTATCTCATTTTATAAAAGTAAAATATTCATTTAAAAAGACATACAAAAAAGAATAATTTTATAGATCCATATAATATGCTTGCTTATTTCAAAGAATTAAACGGATTTGTCTCATAATACAGTCAATTCTCATTAATACGAAACTGGTTAGTACGAAATTCCGGTTAATAAGAAGACATATTGTGGCCCGTCCCCGAGAAAGCAATTTTCTATGTAAAATTTTCTGCTTTATACGAACATATTTTCATTAAAATACGGTTTATACGAAGGAAAATTTCATAATTTTATTGAAAAATAGTCCTTTTAGGAACAATTTTAATGATAAAATTTCAGTTTTCGAAGTGTAAAGTTAATAAAAATAATTTTCAAAGTCATTTCATATGTGATTGCTTCTGAATTATTCGAATAAATGAATACTCGATTTTTTTAATCAGTCGATATTTTTATTCGATAATTTTATTCGATTATTCTATAAAAAAAATATCAGTTATTTAGTCGAATTTTTCAAACTAACGAATCACGTGCTTTCAAACTAACGGGAAATCTGATTCGCGAAGTCTGAATCACGTGCTTTCAAACTAACGGGAAATCTGATTGGTTCAGCTATTCAGATCTGAAATCCTGTCACATGGCGCTCAAATCTGTATTTAAACAAGTGCAATATCGGCATCGTTTCAAAATCAATTTTCTCATCGCTACAACTTTCATTAGATCTTCAGTTACAAATTCTGAATGCAGCGGAAAAACCAAATGCTATAAAAGGGTAGGTTGCTAAAGACTTCGACATTCCACCGTCAACATTATCAACGATACTTAAAAACTCGGAAAAGATAAGACAACAGGCTGAATCGAGTGCGAAAAGAAGAAAACGAATGCGAAAAGCAGCACACGAAGACATGGAAACGGTACTTTTAACATGGTTTAAACAAGCAAGTTAACGTTTTTTCTATTCCGGTATACAAACAAACTGTTATTACAGATTTTTTTAGGAGAGATGAATAAAAATTATTTCTAACTTAAAGTACTCTATTTCCGTGCATATTTCATAACACTTTTAGTATTGTTGGTTTATACGAAATACGAATAATACGAAAAAATTTCTTGGTCCCCACGATTTCGTATTAACGAGAATTGACTGTATATACAAAAGATTTATTATACACTAAGTGAGCATATTATTATGACCACCTGGCATGTTTATGCAAATGCGTGCACGGACGTCGCCACAATGTTGCTAGCGGGCCGGACCAATATAAAAAGGGAAGCTGAGTGCCGTCGACAACAGTAGACGTGTTCCATTCTTCAACTATGGGTAAATGACACGATTTAACAGCCTTCGAACGTGGGATGATTGTAGGTGCTCAGAGCTATGGAGCGAGTATCAGCGAAACAACAGCATTCGTGGGGTGCTCAAGAGCAGCCGTCGTTAAAGCATTTAAAGACTGGACGGTTAGCCGGAAGACGGGGTCTGAACGTTCGCGTTGTGGCCGCCCGCGGATGGTTGGTGATCGGACAGAACGGAGATTGTCACGACTGGTAAAGGATAACAGACGGGCAACTGTGCATCAAATCACTGCTGACCTTAATCAGGGGTCCTCCCAAACGGTCTCTGAATGCACTGTCCGCCGCACACTGCATTGCATGGGATACGGAAGCCGAAGACCTGTCCGCACACCTTTGCTGTCAGCAGCCAACAAGCGGAAACGACTCCTTTTCGCTCAGGAGCACAAGGACTGAACTATCGATCAGTGGAAACAAATCATGTGGTCTGACGAGTCACGATTCCAGTTACATCATGCAGACGGCCGCGTGAGAATCTGCTGGAAACAGCACGAAAGCATGGATCCCGCATGAAGGAGTACAACCCTTCAGGCCCGTGCGGGCAGTGTTATGATCTGGGGAATATTTTGAACAACTTCCGTTAATACCTGTTGAACAACGTCTGGATGGCGCAGCATACCTCCGTATCGTCGCCGTTCAAGTCCACCCTGTCATGTTGATGGCATACCCCAATGGAGATGGCTACTTCCAACAAGACAGTGTGCCATGCCACAGAGCTCGTATTGTGCAGGACTGGTTCCAGGAATATGAGGGGGACTTTACCTTACTTCGGTGGCTCCCAAATCCTCAGATCTCACTCCAATTGAGCATTTGTGGGACGAAGTCGAACAAACCATCAGACGGCTGGATCCACCACCATCCAATCTAGCACAACTAGACAGTGCTATCCATCAGGCATGGTGTCAGATTCCTCCCACCACCTTGCAACATCTCGTGGAATCAATGCCATGAAGAATCACCGCAGTATTAAAGGCAAAAGGTGGCCCAATGAGATACTGATAGGATGGTCATAATAATATGCTCACTCACAAGGAGAGGGCCCCAACGAACAATCGAGTTTTTTGATGCCCTTTGGTAGGATGGTAGTCTGATATGTCCTTTTCGTAAAACCAAGTCTGCAGCCTCCAACTTGGCCTTATTTTCGAGAAAATCCCTTTTAAAGTCTGTGTTATACAGGGTGGTCATAAATTATTAAGCACATTTTGACAGTGAATATTTTATTAACCAAGAAATGTACACACTTCTTGTGAACATCATTGAAAAGTACAACTCAAACAGTTTTTTTCCGTAATATTCCGAAGTTACAGCACTTCCACGTGTGCTCCTGCAGTGACTCGCAGAATATCCATTCGATATTCGATTTCACGCCATGTATTCCGCAGCATTTCACGTGTCACTGTTGCAATGACGGCCACAATCCTTTCCTTCAATTCATCAAGATCACGCACTTTGCTGGAGTACACGCGGTCCTTTATGGAATCCTTTCCAGGAGCAGGTTGTCCATATTCCAAGCGGAATTGCCGTTGAACTGCTATCACGGATTTCTGCTCATGAAACCAAAGAACGCACATTGCTTTCTGCTGCACGGTCGCCATTTTCGCGTTTTGTGTTCCTACGCCAAACAGTGCTGCCGCCTGGTGGTGATAGTGACACATGACAAACTGTTTGAGTTGTACTTTTCAATGATGTTCACAAGAAGTGTGTACATTTCTTGGTTAATAAAATATTCACTGTCAAAATGTGCTTAATAATTTATGACCACCCTGTATAACTAGTGTAAACTGTACCTTGGCAATCATAACAACAGTGGCAGCCAAACAGGTAACGTCGTGGCGTACGAACCATAAGATCTCGAGTTCGAATCCACCCGTGTTAGGCTTTGTTTTTTTTTTTCTTTTAATGTTTTGTAACTGTGCTATCGTCTACTTTTTAATATATTTTTCTGTTATAATATGCTGTTATAATGAAATAAATATTTTTAACAAGTAAGAGCAATAAAGAAGACATTTTCAACTAATTATGATAATAATATCTGTTATAAAAGTGTAAATAATTCATAAACATACATCGATTTTAAAGCAAAAACAAATTTTTTAATGTTTAACTTTTCATTTCTTTTTAAGTTCAGGTTTTGATGTCTTTGCTGCTTGCCCATATTGGGCGTATAATAAAATAACGTAAAATAATCGTTTTAACAAATAATTTCGAAGTTGTAGAATATTTACAGTTAGGCTTGTCGAATACAACGTGCTGGATGGTGTTCTTCAAAAAAAATATTTGAAACACAATTGTGTGTGACACCAAGAACATTGGATGAATGCAGGACTAATCTTGCAGTTGCAGTTTCCTTTTTCATGCATTCCGGAAGAGAAATTTGATTTACATTCAAAAAATTTTCTTTTGTAGGCTTCAATTTGGCAGCATGCCAGGCGTATCTGATATAAATACAATCAAATGTTACATATATTGCAAGAAATTATATTTTTACACTATAATTACTGTAATATATTCGAATATATTGGAGCCTGTAATTGATCGTGAATGAGTGCGTTATAAAAATTAAAACAAAAAAAAAAAAAGTCAACGCGTGGACTCTAACCCACGATCTCGTAATTTGTACGCTCGAACGTTACTACTTGGCTGCTCGCCGTTGTGATAATACATCTATATTTGTCGAGATGCAGTTTACACTAGTAATATAAGACAGACTTTAAAAGGGATTTTCTCGAAAATATGGCCAAGTTGGTTTTCTCGAAAAGGGCATATTAGACTACCATCCTACCAAAGGACATCAGAAAACTCTATTGTTCCTTGGGGTCCTCTCCTTGTCAGTGTATATAAATAACCTTCTGAAAACATTTTTTTTTTTTTTTTTTTGCATTAAACGAATTATATTGCCGAAAAATATCTTTACGTCGAATGTCCAAATGTCGGTGAAATGCAGGTATTTCTCCGTCGGTTAAATGTCCGTTCGGTCAAATGTCCGTCGGTGAAATGTCTGTTCGGTCGAATGACCGGGTACCAAGGCGATGGGGCTGATCGATGTCATCTGAGAAAATTAGTAGATGCTACTCTGGACTTTAACCAAAAAGGTTCCAATTATATGCTTGCATTTTCCGGAATTTCCAGCTTTGCATGTGCAGATACACATGAAAATCCTTCTGTTTTCTGTAGCCTCCCCAACAATGTTAATTTCATGCGGAGGTGATGACAGACTGGAACATGGATGCATGCAGGCAGAGAGAAAATAGCTTCATGCTTTCGTTAGTGCGATGAACAATACAGCATGTAACGATTTGTTTCGCATCCATCGCCTCTCCTTCTACGAAACATCGTCTATCCTCTCCTCCTGCATAGTCAAAAATTTTTGCCAAGGAAATTGTCTGAAAAATTACGTTCATTTCTCTTGAATCGATGATATCTATTCCTTCACCAATGCACGTTTCTGTATCACTCACGGCAGCCATATTAGATCGACTGTGGCGCCCTCTATATTTTTTTTCACTCGTGAATAGCAAATAGATTTATAGAATATTTGAATACGTTTTTAATATTCAACATAATCTGTGTACCACATCCCCTTTATACGAGGGGTGATTGATAAATAAGGTCTCCATGGCTGTAACTTTTTTATTTGTTAACTTTTTTTTGATTTGTATATAAAGAAGGATGTTTGTTTGTTTTTTATACAAGTCTACAGTTTTATTCCGATCTTGATAAAATTTCGCATACATGACCTTCAATGCATTAGGAAGGTCACTGTCTACCTCAGATTTCGAAAAAATAATAACTGGTCACGCGTTGGTACAATGCGTGGAAAGGGATGGGGACTATGTCAAAAAGTGAATAGTGCATTACATAGAGGACAAATGTGAGTATAAGATACAAAAAGAATTTTGAAAATCAGTTAACAAATAAAAAAGTTACAGCCATGGAGACCTTATTTATCAATCGCCCCTTATAGCTTGAATCTTGGTCCATGAAACACTTTTTCTGTTCTTAGCATTGAAGACTATAAGGTATGAGGATATTGATTTGAAATTCAGAAGCATTGTTAAAAGATTTTACTTCAATGGTTACCTCATCATTTTTATAATAGCCCCTATGCACTTCAATGGACTCATTAGTCTGTGAAAACACTGTTTAATATATTCTTTATGAGATTCTTGAGTGTTTTCACAGACTAATGAGTCCATTCAAGTGTATAGGGACTGTTCTGAAACTGATGAGGTAACCATTGAAGCAGAGTAAAAAAAATAATTGAGGGGGAAAAATTCGTTCATTCTTTTGATGAACCCGTGTGTATGGGTCATTGTTTTAGATCTGTATCTTAGTTTTAGAGTTTTTCTTTAAAAATGAAAATGCATTCAATTCTCGTTAATTTGAAGTCGTGGGGACCACGAAAATTTTTCATATTATCCGTATTTCGTATAAACCAACATTACTAAAAGTGTTATGAAATAAGCACGGAAATAGAGTGCTTTAAGTTAGAAATAATTTTTATTCATCTCTCATAAAAAAATCTGTAATAAGTTTGTTTTCACGCCAAGAGAAATTTTTTGCCTGAATCACTATTGACTTTACAATATAATGTAAATAAGTCTTCAGGAACATCCTGAGTTTATAAATATAAGATTTAATTTCCTCCATGAATTCAAACATTTTCTGATTTGATGGAACAGATTGAATTGGTTCGTCATTATCACTGTCTTCGTCTGCACCATCTTGCTTATCGTCCAGACATTCTTGCACGATCTCTTCGTCAGTTAATAGGTCAGAGGTGATGACGTCATCATTGATCCTGATGAAATCTTCAAACGACATAGAGGCAAGTTTCTCTCTATAATGGCACTTCCCACTCCTCAAATCTGTGCAATCAGATTTGAGCGCCATGTGACAGGATTTCAGATCTAGAATAGCTGAACCAATCAGATTTTGTGAATCAGGTTTCCTGCCAGTTTGAAAGCATGTGATTCAGATTTCATGCTAATCTCAAAGCCACGTGACAGAACAAATCACACGTTTATCTTTTGGCAGAAGCAATCACATATCCCACTGATATAACACATGAAATGACTTTGAAAATTATTTTTAACTTTACACTTCAAAATCTGAAATTTTTATCATTAAAATTGTCCCTAAAAAGACTCTTTTTTCAATAAAATTATGAAATTTTCCTTCGTATAAACCGTATTTTAATAAAAATATGTTTGTATAAAGCGGAAAAATTTACATAGAAATTGCTTTCTCGGGGACGGGCCACAAAATGTCTTTTTATTAACCGGAATTATGTATTAACCGGTTTTGTATTAACGAGAATTGACTGTAAAAGGATTCTTGGAACAAAAAAATGTATTTCTAAAATTGTTTTAAATTATGAAATTCTTTATTTTCAGTTGAAAACAATGAATTTTTTGATTTCCGTGGAATCAGATTAGATTGGTTCAGGCTGCAAGTAAGTTGAATTGATACATTTTTTGCTTTTGGAGTTCATAATGTTGTATTTAAGGGGAGATCATTTGAAATAAGGAAATGAGATATTGCAGACATGGATGAGACAATGAATTATTGCCGCAGTTACATTGTATTATTTAGTTCCGTTTTGTGTATTGTTTTCCTTTTATTTCGTTTTTATTTTTGTATAAATCAAATTTCACATTTTCTTCCGCTTGTTACAACAATATGGTAGTTAACAATATTTCTACAGGGTTGAGTCACTGAATTATGACTACCTGCCTAATAACCCGAATAGCTTCCTTTTTTAACCAAAACAGCAGCTAGGTGACGGGACATGGACTCAATGAGTGCTTGGAAGGTGACAACAGGAATCTGTGTCTATGCGAACAGAAGAGCATCACGTAACTCCTTAAGATTCCGGGGTGGGGGGTTTCGCTGCCTGATTTGGCGATCCGGATGTTCCCAGAGATTCTTGCAAGGATTAAGATCTGGGAGCTTGGAGGCCAGGGTAGTAAATGGAACTCATCCTCATGCTCCTTGTACCATGCA
Source organism: Rhysida immarginata (assembly GCA_023313115.1). Lineage (NCBI taxonomy): Eukaryota > Metazoa > Arthropoda > Chilopoda > Scolopendromorpha > Scolopendridae > Rhysida > Rhysida immarginata. Next base: position 2,637,517 of record JAHWFO010037430.1, read on the forward strand.
CGGCAAATTTTGGCCACGTGACATGTGGCATTATCCTGTTATAAGATGCCTCCCCCAGCTTATTACCACCCAGCAATGGTTTCAGGTAGTTTGTTTTTGAATGTCTCCCAGCAGATACACCAGTGCCCATCGATGCAATGCAGCAGAAAACGCGACTCATCGGAAAATGCAACCTTTATCCACTGGCACAGGGTCCAGTGTTTGCACTGCAATGCAAATGCACGTGGTTTGTTGCGATACACACTTGTCAACATGGATGCTGGAACCAGACTTCTGCTGCAGAGGCCGAGACGCAACAATGTGCGTTGCACAGTTGTTCTCGATAGTTTTCTGATGCATCCCTCGTTCATTTGGGCTGTCAATGTATCGACGGTAATGCGCCGATCACTCTTAACCAGCAGTTGCAAGTGCCACTCACCCCGTTCATTATTGGCCTGTACAACTTGTCCATTCTTTGTGCACATTCACTAAGGCACTACGCAAACAGTTCACGAAAGCTGTGGTTTCCGAAATGCTGCTGCCTTTTGCACAATCCACAATTATCATACTGTTTTCAAGGTCTGTTAGGTCGTGTGCTTTATTCATGACGGCGACTATTGCTGTAGAACTCTTCCTCTGAAACTACCTTTATATGTCTTCCAACAGCTTCCCCCCCCCCCCCCCCCCCATGATGGGCACAACCGTATTTACATAAACCTACGTGGCAGTCATAATTCACTGACTCGACCTTGTATAAATAAATATATCTTGATCTTGAGCTATTCTTCTTTAATTTTTATACTAACAACATCACAAAATATGAAAATCTTTTATTCTTCATTTTGCTTTCCTTTTATGTATCTGTTCCTCAGGTAGGAACTTACAAGCATATGCATATAAATAAAAAGGATTGCTTTTGTGCTCTCTCTCCCTATTTTCTCTCTAAATATATACAAGGTGTCTCATAAATAGAGGTACAAATTTTAACGGCAGGTAGAGAACATCAAAAGGATTGAGAATTGTATAGGACCCTGTGACCAGAAACGTCATGGGAAAGTGGTAGCAGAGGTACAAGAAAACGAAAGGACACAAAACAAGAGATTACCAAAAACTTTTATTGCACATAAAATATTACAAATAGCATAATAGATGATTGTATTTCAGGAGATGTTCGAAGTTTCTATTCAGAACATGTTGCACACTAGTCCGAGACCTTCCTACAGCAGTGGCGGCGGAACGTATGCTGGTACTCTTGATTCCTCTCTATGACATCCAACACATTTTGTTTCATGACTGGCATTCAAGTCATTCATGGCCTGTCCTCACTTTGCCTCTTACCTCTTAAAGACCCATATTAGCACAAAATATGATGCAGATACGAAAGCAAATAATGGCTTGGTATTTGTCTCTGTGGGAACAATTCACAATGCAGTCGTTCAGCTGCTCGTGCATTGCCGTTAGCTACTCCATACACCTAAGTGCATGTCTGCCTGGTTCCTGTTCATATAACATTGCATGCTGTTCCTATTATAACTACCATATTTATTCTACTATAATGCGATTCCACTTTTAGAGCCCAAAAAAACAGTAAAAATTTTATCCTCTTGTACAATGCGGTCCCCATTTTTGACTTGCAAGAATATACAGAAAAAGAAAAAAGAAAGGGAAAAAAAAACTCTTCATTTTACTATTGCTATTACCAGTCACTGCTTTTCAGGTCATAAAAAGTGGAAAACATCATGAGTTCCTTACAGAAAAGTGAAAAACGTTTATAAAGTTCCATTGCAGGGAAGAGGGAGAATGGCTTATTGATAGTCTCTGACTACACTTCCTAGAAAGAAAGCCTATGCACTGAAAATTTATACATTGTTACACGGCCATAGGTTTATTTAAATAATTTAGGGCTTATTATTGGTAGAAATAGGATTAACAATGCCTTTTTATGATGATGAAACAATGTATAAATTTTCAGGGCACAGGCCTTCCTTTTAGATGTTTGTTAATTTATTCAAAATGGCGGCATGTAAAGTGAGCTGTGTTTCTAACTTCTAAGTTAGTTTTCTTATTTTATTTAGTGATATTTATAAATATCCAACATTTTTTATAGTGATTACTGTTAACAATAAAAAATGTATAATAATCTAATAAAATTTAAGTGGGAAAATTAAGGGGAGAATGGCAGTGTTCATTAATTTATTCAAAATGGTGGCATGTGAAGTGAGCCAGTTTAAATCTCCATTGAAGTTAGTTTCCTTATTTTATTTAGTGATATTTACTAATATCCAAAGATTTTTAGTAAGTGATTACTGTTAACAATAATAAATAGATATTAATTTAATAAAATTTAAGTAGGAAAATTATAAGATTGACGCAGTTTTGAAGTTATTTTCATATTGGCCTTTGGCGACGGAAAATTAAAATAAAAAGTCAATTACTGTACTGTATAATGAACTGTACATTGTATATACTGTATATTAATGTATTGTGATGTATATTATACGCTAGTTTCATTTGAACTTCATCAGCCTGAAGTTCATTTGCTGACCCCGATGGCAGATGTGGTTGCAGCACGATGGAGCATTAGCACATTTTTCTCGATGTTGGATAGGTAGAGGTGGCCCCATAACTGGCCACCGAGATCACCGGATTTAATGCTGCTGGACTTTTTCTTATGGGGTCATTTGAAAAGCCTGGTTTATGTTACTCCAGTAGCCAGTGTTGACGAGCTGAGAGCAAGAATCTTTGACACCTGCAGAGAAGTTCAGCAAGGACCAGAAGTGTTTGAGAGAGTGCCACAGAACATGCAACAGAGATGCACGTCCTGCATCACAGCCCAGGGTCACCACTTCAAACAGTTGCTGTAATTGCTCAATGTAACATTGTGATAACCATTTCTGCATTTGAACAAATAAATTGTCTGGAGCTGCATATCATGATTCACCAATTAGTGCTTTTGTTGCTAATTTCCTGCTTTGCATGCAGCATTCACAGGGATTGGTCGGGATCTTTACACCTTTTTAACTCGTTTACGTTTTTGTGGGAAATATGGTATTCGGAATAGTTGTTAGTTTTGAACTTCCCTACCACCTCTCCAGGTCTGGCAATGGAATTCATAAACACCTTGTATTTCCCCTCCAGTGCTGTCATGAGCAGTGCCGCCTACTGAATTATGGTGATGTTTCTGGTAATGAGTTCTATGCAGTTCTCAATTCTTTTGATGTTCTCTATCTCTCCTTAAAGTTTGTACCTCTATTTATGAGACACCCTGTATAGAGAGAGATATCAACTTTCTCAACTTTGACAAGTTGATATACAGGGTGAGTCTGAAACCCTATCACAAATTTTTAAAGTAGGTAGTATGGATGATTCTAAGCAAAAAAGTTCATATGAACATGGGTTCGAATTTGAACGATAACCGAGATATGAACAGAAATAAAAATGCTGCCACTAAGATCAACAAGTTAATATCTCAGGTTCTATAACACCTAGGATAATGAAGTTAAAACGAGTAGTTTCCGAGTTACGCAGTCAACATTGTAACACGTGCTCACATGTGAGTACTAACCATCACATGTTACGATGTTGACTACATAACTCAGAAACTACTCATTGGAATTCGATCAGATTTTAACGGTATACAGTTTTATGTACCCTATCATTTTCCCAAACTTCATTATCCTAAGTGTTATAGAACCTGAGATATTAACTTGTTGATCTAATGCCTTGTTCACACTTAAACCGAGTTCTAGAACTCTGAAACTTTGAGAAAAGTAAAGTTGTCAAACTCTAATTTCATGCATTCACACTTGAACAATGATTTCGCAAAGAGTTGTGATGCTATCTATGATCTCAGATAACGGCCACTGGTCACGATTTCGGCCGGTTTTATTTGATTCTTCTTTGATCTACATAAAATTTGTTTGATTGCTTACTTCATTTATATATTGTTACATATTTAACGTACATACATAAAAAAGAAATAAAAACGCTACTTGAAATATATTAAACGTTACTTACAGATTTGTATATATTTATCAGCCCATTCAGCTTTCTCTTCACCTGACTGTGAGTTCGTGTGTACCCAATCGTGGCCAACTGCTGAGCGATGTTGTCATATACCGCCCTATTTCTCTTCATGGACTTCAGATCGTCCTGCACCTTATCTTCGTGCCATATTTCCAGCAAAGCTTTCGTTTCACTTTCTGACCAATTTGCCCAGTTGTTGGCAGCCATTATGATCGAGAGAGTTTGAGCGGCGAGTAGAGGCAGGACTTACACTTGTGACGTCATGCTGACGTAGATTTGTAGAACTCTCTTCTAGAACTTTTAAGTTGTAGAAAAGTTGCCATCTTGGTTCGAGTTCTACAAAATGAGTTCAAGTGCGAACGCCGAAGTTTCTGAAAGTGGGTGGGTTTTCTACAACTCTGGTTTAAGTGTGAACAAGGCATTAGTGGTGGCATATTTATTTCTGTGTGACATTCTGTGTCAGTTTGAGTCCGTTACACCTGGCAGAGGGCATTGTTTGTGTGAGGGGTGTTTTTGTTGTTGTTTGTGTTTATTTTTGTCATCATGTGTGGGTGTTATTTGTTGAGTTGCGAATGTTGTGTTGAGCGTCGATTCTGTGTTCTGGTTAGGCGCAAGTGCTTGCGTGGTGGGTGTGCGGGTGTTCTTTTTTTTTTGGATCGCGTTTATAGGTGTTTTGGTAGAGTTTTATTTTATGGTGGTGGTTCTACCGTTATTTGTGGGTTTTTGTAGAGGTATGTGGTTTATTATTCGTTTTTTGCTTGCTGTGGGAGGTGTTGTTCAGTATGTGAGTGCGTGTTCGTGTGTCATCTGTGATTTGTAAGTGTGGGAGGGATGGTGTTGAGCCGCGTCGATACTGTCTTTGAATATATTATTTTTATATTTCTGATGCAGTGTGTTGGACTGTTAATATGTTGTTATTATATTCTTTATTATAAGCATATTATTGTTATTATTGGGAGTTTTTCTTTTTGTGTGGCCGTTGTTGCTCATTATTTGAGCGACAGCGTTCACACATTGTTGGAGCTGGCATTGTTTTCTCGGGGTTTTATTCTCCGAGAAGATGATGACAGTCTCCACGTGCATTGTTTTATGACGTGTTTTGTTCTTGTATGAAATTCTTGTGGTATTTAATTTAGATTTTTTTTTTTCTGTTGAAGAGTAAAGACATGTGTTTTTAGGCGTCATTGTTCGAATGCCGGCGGTCATTATAGTTCACGGCTGTCGTCGTTGCGACTGCATATGCTTTCACACATTGATTGACATTGATTTCAGTATTTTAATGCACAACTGATGAAAAATGATTTAGCAGCGTTTAACAGTAGTTTGATCTGATGCGTGTAATTAATCTGCTGTGTTAATAATCCGGGAATCCGAATTTTCAGAGGGGTAATGTTGGGTACAGAGTAGCAAGGAGGTATTTTTGTTTTGTTTTGTTTTGGCTATGATGTTGGACGGGGCAGCCTGTTTATGGCTGGTTGAAAGCCTCGAGCAACTCGTCCGTGAGATTAAAACAACACTCGGTGGCGAGGAGTTTGAGGGTGGTGATGAGAAAGGGGTGGACGGCATTAGGCTGTCGTGTGGAATGGGAGGTGAGGTTAGGTGGACCACGTGGGGCGCTGGGTACAAGATAGTCAAGGACTCCATGTTGGAGACTAATTTGGTAGAGGATTATGCCCAGATGGCATGGAATCCTAGTAATGAAGAGGGTATGAGGTTGGAGAGAGGAAGCATGGTAATGGTGCTGGTGACGGGGTCTCGTATCAGAAGTTGTTTTGGCCCATTCATGGTAGTGGGCCATGCGTCTCCGTCGTTAGTCAAACTTAAGGGAGTCCGGTTTGGGGATTTTCAGATGGTGCACAGGGCCAGGATCCAGGTGGTGCAAGTCCCGAGGAGGCCCTGGGATACACGGAATGGGGACAGGCCTGTGAAGCAGTTTGCCGATAAGAGCACCAGTATGGCGGTGGGGGGATGTGGGCGTGTGCTGTCACGAAAGCACTGATAGAGGTAACGATGTGAGCAGCGGTGCAGCCCTTGCTCCCACTCTGAATAGGCTTCGTGTACCCGAGGAAGACCAAACCAGACTTGGCAAGGCAAAGATGTAGGGCAGGTGGTTAGTGTAGTACTTGTCCAGGTAGATGGGGTGCATGGTGAGGTGGCTTTGCCTCCCCGTATAGCGGTGCCTGCGAGCAAAGGTGGGTTCTGTAGACAGGAGTCCTGACTTCTTGATCGGCGGCCGTGGTTCACTTAAAGCTGGCAGTAAAGGCCCGGAGGTCCAACCGGAGGAGCATATTGACATGGATCCTAAATCGGGTGGCTCCAATATGGCCAAGTTGACGAGCACCATGCCATCAAATTCCATTTGCGTGGACAGGAGGTGAACAAATAGATCCACCGTCAATTGGACACAAGCTTCGACTGAGCCCCTGTGATGTTGTGACAAAATATGAAATATATAATTAACCTCTGGGCATTTAAAAGAATTTTTGTTCTATTGTTTTATTTTTTTTCCTTGTCTCGGGCTCTTAAAGTTCTCCTAAAAAGTTCGTTTTCTATGGCAACTGCTGGGCTATTTTTAGAAACCATTGTTGGAAGCCAGACAATGGGGGGTTGCCATGGAAACAAAGAGCTCATTTCTTGAGCTCTTGAGGGGAGTAGAGTGTCAGACTGGGGATGCAAGCCTCTGATTGGTGGATGATCTTAGGCAGGAAAAATGATAGATACTCTCTTTAAGAGAGCATTACGAACATTTATGTTGTTAATAAATAAATGGCGAAACTAGTCGGAAACTTTGTTCTCTCTTTATTGTATTGCAAATCTCTACCAATTTCATTGCTAGAAGCAATACTAAGGACTCGTTATTTAATGATCATACTTTACTCATCTATAAGATGTTCCACACGAAGAGGAAGCTCGCCCCTACTATCCAGAACATGTGGTTCAACAAGTTGACTGCGGCCCAAGCTGCAATGTCTGCTGCTATACGAACTTGGGTAAGTCGTGCCACTTCTGTCCTGTATTCCAAGAGGCAATGCCTTAATGAAGACATCTTTAGACTTCACCTACAAGTTTCATCAATTATCCCGCCGGATATTCTTATGGTGTTAATTGATGATGATAAAGTCAGGCTAAATTCTTTTAGAGAACACAAGTTCCTAATGTTATGCCAGAAATTAAATGATCTTCGTCACCCAGTTCTTCCCAAGTGTTCCTCCATAGTTCCACACGATTTCAACTTCCAAGCCAGCGTTGTCAACCTCACCTCAATCCATTTCTCTGATGACGAAGAACTCCTCTTGGACAATTGTTTAAAACATATCATCCGTAAGAAACCTACTGAAGCAGATCTCCATTCTATCATCTCGGACACTGAACGTGCTTTATCCTTTCTACCTCCAAATGATCACCCTCCAGCTTGTGCAATCGTCCCCAGCATACCTCCAGAACAACTCACCGATTCAACCGCTGCCTTATCCGTGAAAAAGAAGCTATCTGATGCCGAAGCCCTGATTGTCAAAGCTGACAAAGGAAATGTGTCTGTCATCCTCTATCACTCAGTCTACATCTCCAAGGTTTACGATTTCCTCTCTAACAATTTTATCCTCTTGCCTTCTGATCCCACCTCTAAGTATCATAGAACAATTATCTCTGTCATTAACAAATCCACCCACTTTAAGCATCTCCGCCGCTTTATTCCTCCCAACCCTCATTCACCTACCCTTAATGCCCTCATTAAAATCCATAAGCCTAATATGCCTGTACGTCCTGTTGTTAACTACTCCCCCACTCCTGCCCATGTTGTGGCCAAATCTGTCCTCATTCCTCTTCAACCCTAATCTTTTACCTAATACTTAAAATATTCAGAACTCTCTTGCCCTCACAGATAAACTTTCTTCTTTCCACACTAATGATTTTCATTCCCTTATGTCACTTAACATTACAAACTAATACACCAACGTCCTGTCCCAGACACTTTCCGTTCTTGAACGCCTCCTGCTTTCCTCCTCCTTCCCCGCATGTGATTCCATTGACCTCCTCGATATTCTTTCCGTTATTTCTACCCAAAATTATTTCTCGTTTAATAATTCCTTTACTCCCAACCTTCTGGCTTAGGAATGGGGTTCCCATTAAGCAGCTTCCTTTCCGAGGTCTTCCTACAACACCTTGAACTAACCTTTGTTTCTCCTTTCCTCTCTAACTCTACTATCATTTCTTACTTTCGCTATGTTGATGACATCTTAATTGTCTTTGATCCCCGTTCCACCTCACCTGCTGCTATCTCTAACATCTTTAACTCTTTCTCCCCCCCATATCCAGTTCACTTTTGAAACCGAAGCTAACAAATCTATCCCTTTTCTTGATGTTCTCGTCACTAATGACCCACCCCCCCCCCACCCACCCACCATTTCTCCTTCTCTGTCCACCGTAAACCCACCACATCCTTTAACTTAAACCATTATACTTCATCACACCCTTCTACCCATAAACATGCCTCCCTCCACTTCTTTATTGATCATTCTCTTAAGCTGCCCCTCTGTCCTTCTTCTCGTGCCTCAGAATTCTGCATTATCCGCTCCCTTGCCTTAAAAAATGGCTACTCTTCTTCCACCTTTTCCCGTCTACTTCATCAAAGAAAGCTCGCCCTCCTAAACTTTCTATATTGGTTTGTCATCTCGCAACTTCACTGTCCATTTTAAAGAACATATGGCCTCTTACCGAAAGAAAAATGACAAATTCCATTATGCTAACCACCTCGCCATTACTGGACATGCACCAAAAAACAGGAGGAAGTGATGTCTATTCTCCAGTAGTGTAAAGACCCATTCAAGATTGCAATTCTGAAATCTATAGAAATCTTTAAAGCCAAGAACTCTTCACCAGATCTCCTCCTTAATTGTCAAACCGATTTCAACATATTTCATATTCTTAATTCTGTATCAGATTTACTGTAGTTTTTTTTTATTAGTTTGTTTATCATTTACTTTTTGTTTTATACGTCAATTGTTTTTGATTAATTTATATATTTACGTGTACGAGGGGAGATCAAAAAGTAAGTTGCGCTAACTCTCCGCAGGAGCGCGCTGTGTGTCACAATCTTGGGCAAAGCGGAGAAAGGGACATTAACTGCGCAGACGTTGGATAGGACGATTGCTGTGGTTTTACATCGTGTTTTGTGTGACTAGCGGGCTAAAAGCAATGGCGCGTCAATTGGATGTCCACTCCAAACTTGAGGTGCGAGCAGCAATCCGATTTATATGGGCCAAACGGGTGATTGCACGGACATTCATCGTGAAACCACTGCACAATAACGCAACACCTCACAAGGCCCGCCAAACGTGCGAACTGCTGCAGCGATTCAAGTGGGAGGTTTGGCAACATCCTCATACATTCCCGACTTAGCGCCATGCAACTTTCATCTTTTCGCTAAGCTCAAAACGGAACTCAGTGGGCAACATGAGGAACGATGAGGAGGTGAAAGCGGCTGTCACCGTGTGGTTACAAAACGCTGGAGGAGATTTCTATGCATCCGGAATCAAAAAGTTGGTTGATCGTTCGGATAAATGTTTAGGGTCTCTTGGGGACTATGTGGAAAAGTGAACCTACATTGTATGCTGCTATAGCCGTGGTGTAATAAATGGCCATGTGTTGCCTTTGTATTATAGGTGGTGTAATAAATGGCCATACCGTGGAAGTACAACTTACTTTTTGATCTCTCTTCGTATATTAGTTTGTTATTTATTTATTTATTTATTTATTTATTTATTTATTTATTTATTTA